>JAODAL010052524.1:0-25913 GCA_025379985.1 Phyllomedusa bahiana
TTTGGGGCCCCCCCACCACCTCTGCCGCAGAAAAGAAATACTTTTAACCCCTTCCTGACAGATGGTCATAATATGGTTCTTTGTTTTTCCCTCCCTGCCTTCACAGAGCCATAACTTTTTTTATTTTTCCACCTACATAGACAAGGGAGAGCCTTTATTTTGTGGGACAAGATGGACTTTCTAATGGTGTAATTCACTGTAGAATAGACTAGGAAACCGCAAAAAATTCCAAATGGGGCAAAATGTGAAAAAAACAAACTTGCGCCATGTTTACGGGAGTTTTTTTTTTTTTTACAGCGTTCAATCTTTGGTATAAATAATGTGTTATGTGTACTCTGCAGGTTGATTCAAGTCCGGCAATACCAACCATGTAGGAGTTTCATAATGTATAAATACTGTAAAAAAGAACGAACATCTTCTACTCTTTAAATGTTCAGCCAATATGTTTCTTTGTTTGTCCCCCTGTGGACCTGAGTGAGGGAGCGTTTTTTTACGGGCTGATTTGTACTTCAATTTTAGGGGATGTGAGATGACTAAAAACCCAAAATTTTAGCATATTTTTTTTTTCTTTTCTATTACAGTGTTGAGCGTGTGAATGATGTTATATTTTATTTTGGATCGTACTGTACGCGGTGATACCAATTATGTGTAACTTTTTTCATTTTATTTTTTTGATTTGTTAAATGGAAAAGGGGGGGGAGATTTGAACTTTTAATATTTTTTTTTTTATTCATTTGACCCATTTGCCTAGGGCACCATAATGTCTTGTACTGGCCCTGGAAACAGGCCTCAAAGGTGTTACCCATTTTTTTTAAAAAAAAGGTTACTGCTGGCCGTGGAGAGATTGAAATATACCTATTCACACAGTTACGTGGCATGATAAATTGGGAATTAGGATTTTTGTATTTTTAACTGAAGTTATTTTATAAATCAGCATTAAAGGGGTTGTCTTGCTACAAAGATTAGCTTTCAACGTGTTGGGAACACTAATTAAAAATGTTTTCCAAATGTATTGCATTGTTCATTTTTTTGTTAAGGAGCTAAAAGTGAGTTTATCATCTTCTGTGCTCTCTCTGATTCCCCAAATGACCGACCTGTGTGCTTCTAACCCTGCTGTTTGTTCTTTCTGATAGCAGGGAGTGATGTCATCACACAGGTCACTGCAGCTTACAACTTCGGACATTGATAGCTTGTTTGTTATCTGATCTTTCAGACAAAAGCCAGTAATTACTGCTGTTTACTTTAACTCAGAAGCTTCCCTGGTCCTGACAGCATGAGATTATTCTAATTAGCAGAAGTCTGAATACATAGAGCTCATATGCTAATTGCAGACAGCTTGACCAGGAAGTGACAGAGCAAAGCAGCATTATTTCATTTATGCATCCTATGAAACTTTGAGATAGGACAACCCCTTTAAGAGAAAACAAAACCACTTATCTCCTACAAATAACGGGAAGGAGAAAACGCCAGGATACAATTACCCGGTACTGAAAGGAAAAAAACCACAAAACTACAGAAAACAATACCTTAGGGCTAATAAATAACAAAAAGGATAAAATTCTAGACTTTTATTAGTAATATTTAAAACAGGAAAAAACTAGTCCCTATTAAACCCTAACGGATACCTAACATAACCAGCAAGGAACTCGCCCCAAAAAGGGCGACCACGCACAGGACCCTACACAAAATGCCCTACACCATTCCTTACTTAATTATACATAAAAAAGCAAAAACACACACCCGACCAAAAAAAGTGAAAAAAACTTAGATAATAATTCAGACCCACACTTTATTGGGAATGAACCATACTATAGATCCCTGTCCCAACGCGTTTCCCCCACAGATATCACGGGTTCATCAGGGAACAGTAACACACCACAATTCACTTTATGGTCAAATGATATGATATGTAGACATCTTGATATAGTACCCCAATATCTTTGTGCCAAAGCATAAATATATGGCAAAATGGGAACAATACCCACAATATACTTTCACAGCAACGGGTAGTGATGAAAAGATAGATACATCAACAATGACAAAAGTGCTCACGTCTCTTATGGTGTTCCTCAGTGTATGGAACTCCCGATATCTCCAATGAAGGATAGTATTCCGTTGTGTGGGCTGGACTGTGATGGAAAATGCCAAACCCCACTAGAGATATGACGCCCCTTAAATACCTGAAAAGCGCGCTCCACCACTGACTCACGTGTGTGATGTCCGAGAGCGTCCATTCTCGATAAAGCATCAACATTCAAAACACCAGCGTCGGTTTTCCGCGCTGCCGTCGCATGTGCAGAGGACAGAGCGCCACCAAGCCCGCGCATGCGCACACGGGCTACAGGGTAAAGACATAGCGCCCATGCATAGCATTCTGCTCTAGCATATCAACAGCGCAAGTATGCATAGGCGCGATATGACTGCACAGAATAAGTGATTGGTGGCCGGCTCTACCGATTCAGAAGAATCCACATGTAACAATCATAAATAAGGATTTAGTTACTGGGGCAAAAGACCAAAAAGGACAACAATGGTAATATACTAAATATAACGGTAATGATATGAACAAAGGGAAAAAACAATATTAAAACACCAAATAAGATTACAAGGGAAAGTATGAGCCATATAACTAAAGAAAATATTAGTCACACAACAAGAAAATACAAATAGTCTTTTCCTGAGCGTACGAAAGATATTTATGTCAATCATGATGATATTATTAATACATCAGAATGATGATGAAAAGGGAGGAGTCAGATAAATTATGAAAATGATAGAGAGTCATTTATTCCATCAGGGTACAGTGTTTTCAATCGGTATATCCAATTTGCCTCCCTCTGGAGGATCTTCTTCTCAAAGTCTCCCTTCCTTACTGATGGGGACACAACTTCAACTACCGAGAAAGTCAAAGAAAGAGGATTCCCTTTATGCTTGCTGTGCACCCCTTTAAGAGCAAATGAACTTCATGCAGGTCAAGATCTACTTTAATTACACACCTAGACTATTCCGATAAAAAAATATGCTGTATAATACATGGATAGGAACATGTTCAGATTTCTGCTGTGCATTTTTATGTTTTTCTTTATATGGATCTGAGTGCATGTTAGGGTGTACATTTGTCTCATCCAATGGGGCTAAGTTGCATCCATGAGCACATGAGTTTATTTTGCTTGATGTGGATTTGGAATCTTCACTGGTTACAGTACTTGCCTACATATGGTTTACATACATATTTCAATTGAAAACAATGGGACACATTAGGAGTGTTAATGATGCGTATTTTGATTCATAAAATGTATGTTTTTATGTAGAAAAATATGCATAAAAACACAGTGATAATGTAGCTTTAAAGAGGTTGTCCCGTAAATACAGCAGGTCATGGTCCACGCCACGGTCCCTGCTCCAGACCAAGGACATGCGCCTGTCCTTTCTGCCTGTCCCTTCAGCATGTACTCACCTGTCCTCGCTCCTGCTCTGGTCCTTGCTGCTGCTGGTGCCCTGCCCTCCCTAAGACGTGCGAGTTCCAGCTCGCTAAGATTTAAAGTGTTAGCATACTAGTTACCTAGCCAATGACCCTTCATCACCTGGGACTAAAGTAACTTCCTGCCGGTGCTCTGGGTCAATTTGTTCTCTGTTGGTTCTCAAATTGCTCCTGACCTCTGTTTACTGTATAGTTACCTGCGTTTACTGACGTCCTGGTTCCTGCATTTACCAGTACTGCTGTTACTTGCCATTATGCCAGTTTGTTTCCTGTACTGCTGTTACCTATCGCTACGCTTGTGTGCTACCTGTTTGGGACTCTGCTACCTGTCATCGGTTGCTACCTCCCTGTTACCTGAAACCTCTGCTTATTCCCGCTGTCCTCTATTTGGCAGTTCGTCTGTCACCGCGAATAGCCACGTCAATGGTACTGACCTGAGGATTCCCCACAGCTAAGTCCGTCCTGACTTGTGGCAAACTCCAGTGAAGACCATGGACCCTTTTGACCCCGCTTCCTGGCATGGATTGCATCTCCATCTCTTGTGGTAACCCAGAGGATCCACATACCCAACTTCCACCATTACACAACCCTTGTTTATTTGCCCATTACAGCATATGAAGGGCATAGATTTGGGGTCCTCTCTATCAATTAGAGGAGAAAGTTGCCCTATTTAAGTGGCTTCTGTCCTGACAGACTCACGGCGTGGCTGTATTATGTCACCTGAAACACAATGAACAGCTTGGCTTTATTTAGCAAAAAGAAAAAAAAAAGAATATCTCTTTAAGTCTTTGTTTCTTGATAAAATCAAGTTACATTTTCATTTTGCTGCTGCTAATTTAGTGCATTTTTTAGTAATCCAAATAGTATAGTTTTATATGTAAAAACTATACTAGTTTTAAAACTAGATTCTTAGTTTTAAAATCCTGCATATGAAGTCTTCTTACCTAATGCTGGCCTTGCTTAAAAACCTATGATGCCACGTACGAACAGGGCTGCGGCAGTTTACTGGCATGCTTTGAGTCAGAAAACTGTTGTAGACCTGTTTTATAGATGTATGGACAGTTGTATTCTGCACCAGACACAACACTTTTGAATGTGCCAAAAATATGCTATGCAAGGCATATCACATGTCAGATGTATGGACCCACATACTGTACATTCCGGCACCGTCTACACTAAGAAAAAGCCAGATAGAACTGGTGATTTGGCATCACGTTCATATGTGCCACCCCTAGTGCTTCTTGCTACTTATTACTCATGTCATAAGACATCTATGGAAGATGTATATTAAAGTCACTCAGAGATTTCACACTGACCCTCTTGGCCCACCATTGAAATAGATAAAATGATGCCGCAAACCTTCTTGAGATTTGGGTGTTCAGTCGAACAGTTGCCAGGCTAAGAATCCAATGTATAAAAAATCCATGGCACTCCTTAGGATACTGTTGCAAAAGTTATTTTATTCAAATCAAAAAGATGTGACAGGTGCACCATGTCTTTACTTCCACCTTTAAAGTCTTTTAGTATGAAGACCTATTTGGCCGAAACATAGGACCATGGGAACATCCTTGTTCTTCAGTGCATATTTCAAATATTGTATATATGAAGAGCTGAAAATCTCCTATACCACACCTTTATGGTTCGAATAAAATCACTTTTACGGCAGCATCATAATGAGTGCAATGGATTTTCTATACATTGAAATATTGAACCCATGTGGGCCTAGCACTTTTCATGGCAGAATTTAATGCCCTCCCAACATTTGACATAACTCTATTGATGTATGGATCGAGTAGGAGCTGTCAACTCAATAAAAACAATATCCCCAGAGATGTTGTTACTGTGTTTTTTTCCCATACTAGCCCACTTAGAATATTTTTTTTGGTTTTCCAGTACAATATATCGTACATAAAATGATACCATTAAAAAATACAACTTGTTCCACAAAAAATCAAGCGCTCATACCAATATGTCAACTGAAAAATAAAGAAGTTATAGCTCAAGGGAAGCAGGATGGAGAAAACAAGCATTTTATTATAAATCAGTATGACTGAGTATTAATTTTTAACAGTGTACTGTATTACATTGTTCAGGGAGGTTGAGGGCCCATTGAAATTTGTGCACTGGATCCATTAGTGGGTTTAAATGATCCTGCAGCTACTACACTTCAGATATGGAGTGGGCTCAGCTCCTGAGCCTGAACCATATTTCAATAGCCCCCATCTGCCTAATATGTATGACATACACCACTAAGGGGTTAGTTAACTTTTTTTTTTTTACATATGAAAGTATATACAGTACATATCTTAGTATTGCTAAAACATCTTACAACTGGTTGGACTGTCTGCAATACTTATTTTATGAATTCCTTTTTTTCTATTACTTTTGAATTCTTTAAAACTCTAGAAACTCTACTGTATATTAATTGGATCTGATTTATAAGCATAATAATAGATAGAGAGTATATCTACAAGCCTTCAAAAAACATTAAATGACACTGCTTTAGAAGAAAGGAAGTTAATTAACTGATAAAAACATATTTTTTGTAGAAATGAATTTAAATATTTTAACATGAATGTGAAAAAGATAAATTATGGAGCAGAGGTCAGTTTTAAAAAATTGATTCGGATATTTTAATGGAGTTTCCTGTAAACGTTTTTGCTAGTTTAAATATTTTAATCTTTTATTACATTTTAAGATATAGTTTTCATGATATTTAAATACCTTAAGAGTTAAGAGATTTTTTCCACAATCTGATGTAATAAGTAAATACAGGTTCAAGCTGAACAAAAATTCAGCCATTTCAAAATTGAGAAAGAATGACAAAGAGAAATTTAGGGGCAAATTAATCATGACATCACTAAAGAGAAAAATACATAATAGCTGTATATCACTGATAGTGGCTTACATACCATGGACTGCTGGAATGTTAATTGTAAGGCTGATATTTGCTTCTTTATGACTGTGGACCATCTTTACCCACTATATTAATCAAAGTAATTATTTTCACATTTTTTGTATACAGTGTTACCACAATCATCAAACATCAATTATGCAACACTATCCATATACAGTAAATCAATTATTGTATTACAAAGGCCTAATACAGGTTTACCAGTGATCTAGTGCAGCTGGTAATCAAATAACCCTGATTATTTAACCACCAGCAAGTATAACTAGTTCTATAAAAACAGAAATGTTGGCAGTCTGCCTGTCTGGGGCATTTATGGTAAGTGTTAACACAATACCAAGGAGGAAAAACCTCAGCAATGATCTTATAGAAGCAATGCTAGCTGTCTATCAGTCTGGGAAAGGTTATGAGGCCATTGTATAACAATTTAAATTCTATTATTCTACAGTGACAAAGATTATTCACAAGTAGAAAGTATTCAAGACAATTGACAGTCTTACCAGAAGTGGATGTTACAGTAAATTCACCCTAAGGTCAGACTGTGCAATGTTCAGAGAAACTGCATAAAACTCAATAGCCTTGTCTCAAACTCTAAATACCTCAGTTAACATGTTAAATGTTTAAGTACATGAGAGCACAATTAAAAAAAATACTGAACAAGTATTGTTTGGAAGGGTTGTCAGGACTCAGCCTTTGAATTTATAGAAAGAACACAGCGGAACAACTTCAGTTTCCAAAACTGTGTTTGAACAAACTGCAAAGCTTCTGGAACAATTTCTTTTTGACAGACGAGACCAAAGTGAAGATATTTGGCTATAATGCTCATTTTACCAATCCATGTTTGATGAAATCAAAACATGGCATATTTAAACCTCCTACTGTCATAAACAGTGGCAGAGGGATAGTGATTAGAGATTGCCATGCATTTACAAGTCCTGGGCGCCTTGCAGTCATTGAGTCGACTATGAACTCAGGGCTGGGCCTAGAGTAGGAGAAGCAAGGCAACCACCTTAGGTAGGTGATGCAAGGAGATAAAAAGTGAGCTGAATTTTCCATTGAGGTGTACTATATGCCTTATTTTCCTAGGGCACCAGAATATCTTGTCCTAGTTTTGCATGAACTCCGCTGTATACTTGTGTATTTTAGCGTCAAATGTGAGGCCATCCATCCAACAACTAAAGTTCGACCAAAAGTAAGTCAAGCAACAGGACAATGATCCCTAGCACTCAAAGGAATCTAGAACTGAAGGGTTGGAATATAAAATAATGGAATGTGAGGGATTAACAGGGCTTTTCTAGTAAGGGATAGGTTCGTGACGGGACCGTCCTTTGTTTCGGGACGATAATCCTGGTTTAGGCAGTGGAGTATTAGCTACCTAGGGATTAATAGTGTGTATTACAGCTGTTCTTTTATCTATGGTATCAGTTTTTAATTGTTTATTCCTCTGGGTAAGAGGTTTTTGTCGCCACTATATTTTTATATATGTAAACATTAAAAGTTATATTTTAATTGGTTCTCTCCCTATTTTGGGATTTGTTGTTTGGTTTCTTGGGATCACCACAGCTGAAAAACAACGCTTAATTAACCCCTGGATGTAAATTGCGCCAAAGAATTGAGCCACCACAAACTAGTAGCTTTGTAGCGTGTTACAATGCGGTGTTTTTTACGCCACACAATAAGAGATAAAATTGTAATTAACCTTTGCTTGTGAATTATGCTACAGGAAAAATTTATATATTTTGGCGTTGAAAATGACGGTTTCTTGGGATCACCACAGCTGAAAAACAACGCTTAATTAACCCCTGGATGTAAATTGCGCCAAACAATTGAGCCACCACAAACTAGTAGCGTTGTAGCGTGTTACAATGGCGTGTTTTTTACGCTACACAACAAGAGATAAAATTGTGCGCTTTGCTTGTCTGGGTTACTATGGACGCTAAGTCAGCTTCCGGTCCGCCCATGCTGTGCCTTCCGGTCTTGCGTAGTTAGTATTTATGAACGCCGCAGCGTGTATGTGTTTACATGGGTCTTTGATTGTTTCTTTATTACAGGTAAGCGATTGTAGCCTCCACCCCCTTTTTAGAAGTTTTAATATTGTAACACTTATGGCACTGTATTTTTTCTTGGTAATGTTATGTATTGTCCTAATATTGCCTCTTATATTTTTTAAGATACACAACACTAATTTTTACATTATAATAATATTGTGATTGCACTATTTTTTTGTAATTGATTGTATTATGGGTGTGGTATTTATATCCTGTGATTTGTATTGTTTGTCACTTGAAGACGGCTCTGTGAGAGAGCCGAAACGTCGGTTTTTGCTGCATGTGGGAATAAACGTTTTTCGTTTTTTTGAATTATACCTTAGTCGTGCTGCGGTTTTTCTCTTATAGTATTTTTGAGTTCTTAGCCGAACTCTCTTTTTCCGCTGGCAAGCCCGCTTTGTTTTCTACTATTATTGGAAGTGCTGCTCTCTTCTGTGGATATATAGATAGATAGATAGATAGATAGATAGATAGATAGATAGATAGATAGATAGATAGATAGATAGATAAATTTGGTAATCCCAATTGACCTAAAATGGTTAAGGTTTATTCTGATTTCATATATATATATGAAATCAGAATAAACCTTAACCATTTTTGGTCAATTGGGATTACCAAACTTATCTATATTTGCCAAATGCCAGTGTAATGATAGAGAGAGAGACTTTTTAAGACGTTTTTATCACTTTCAACAAAGTCAAAAATTTACATACATTTCATTAGTATTTGGTAGCATTACCCCTAAACTCTATGATTTGGGTCAAACATTTTGGATATCCTTCCACAAGCCCATTCATCATGACAGAACTGGTGTAACTGAGCCATGTTTGCAGGTTGCCTTCCTCGCATCTGCCTTTTCAGCTTTGCCCATACATTTTCAATACGATTGAAATCAGGGCTTTGTCATGGCCACTCCAAAACATTGACTTGGTTATCCTTAAGACACTTTGTAAGCAGTTTGGCAGTATGCTTCGGGTCATTGTCCATTTGGAAGACCCATTTCCGCCCAAGCTTTAACTTCCTGGCTTATGTCTTGAGATGTTGCTTCAGTAATGACACATAATCTTCTTTTCCCCACAATATGCTGCCACTCCCGTGTTTCACAGTTGGGATGATGTTCTTAGGCTTCCAAGCCTTTTCCTTTTTCCTCCAAATGTAACATTGGTCAATGAGGCCTAATCTGGCTTTCATATGTTTCTTTTGGAGTAATGGCTTCTTCCTGGTAGAGTGGCCTTTCAGCCCATGTTGATACAGTACTTGTTTCACTGTGGATAATGACACACTCTTACCAGCTTCTGCCAGCATCTTCACAAGGTCTTTTTTGTTCTTGGGTTGATATGCACATGTTGGATAAAAGCAGGTTCATCTCTAAGATACAGATCCTGTCTCCTTCCTGAGCGGTATGATAGCTGGACATTCCCACCTTGTTTACTTGCATATAATTGTTTGTACAGATGAATGAGGCACCTTCAGGAAATTGCACCCAAGGATGAACCAGACTTGGGCAAGTCCTCAATTCTCTTCCTGATATCTTGGCTGATTTCCTTAGACTTTACCATGATTTTACACATAGAAGCAGTGTGTTTCTGGTATATTTAAAATATATCCACAGGTGTGTCTCTAAGTAACTCAGATGTTGTCAATAAACTTCATCAGAAGCTTCCAAAAACATGACATCATCATATGGGCTGTCCCAAACTGTTTAAAGACATAGTAATCCTAGTGTAAATAAACTTTTGACTTTGCAGAAAGTAATAAAAATGGCATTAAAAAATTCTCTCATTATTCTAGCATTTGGCAAATATAAATAATTTTGGTAATCCTAATTGACCTAAAACAGGAAAGGTTTATTCTATTTTCATGTCACATAGTGAGAAAGCCATGCATGTGTGTCTTTTTATATAGTGTATGTAAACTTCTGGTTTCAACTGTATGTAAAAATTGGAACTGTTCTGGGTCCTGTTTTGCTTTAAGTTTCATACTTTCACCAACATTCACACGATCCTTAACTGTAAAAGACATATACATATGTACCTGCATTTACTGTCTTTTATCAATCAGCATAATGTGCTGATAGGTAAATACAGCCTTGGATATTCTGTTTTCCATTGAGAAGTTGACATCATAGTATTGATTGTAAAAATATTTGTTTCTGATACTCGGAATATTTCTTGATGCCAGCAGAGATACAATCCAACAATACAAGCAGTCAATACAATGACAATCCTAAAACTATAATTCCCTGGCTCATGAGAGAACACTTTTATACCTGTACATGAGTTAAACTTTGATTTTAAATCTAAACTTGACTATTCATCTAGTGCCTACATATTACATTCTATTTCTGGCTTTGGATCATTATGCTTAATTCTTGTCTCAACCTATAAACAGCATTTGACTTAATTATTTTCAGCTGATTTTGATATTGAAAATGCCATTGCAAAGTATTTGTCTACCTAGGGAACAGTGAGTCTGAGCGTTATAGGTTGAACAAAATATTTGCTGTCATTGTCATTGTTGCTCAAAACATACATGTTGAAGAGATACAGAACTAGCAAATATAAACTTGACAAATAATTCACCATCATGGCACACAAAGTTCTCTCAACTTTCTTGATGCTTTTCCATGGTTTTGTTGGTGGTTTAAGAACAGATAACATGGAAATCCATGGTATAACAGTGAAGCTTAACTTTTCTACATTGAGATTTAAAGGGGTTTTGCCACGATGTAATGTTGACGTGGGATCCTCCAAAATGGGTATTTAATCACTTTTCTAAATATATGTCATTAACAAAAGTGAATCCTCTGAGAGCTACAGCATTTCTCAATCCCCCTTAGTTACCTGAAAGCTTGCATTAGACACGACCAGAGGAGCTGACAGGCCGCGCTTGCGTGAAACACTTCTTATCTGATGACAGGGAAAATGAATGAGCTTCAAGGGGCTGTGGAGAAAGTGCAGTGTATGAGCTTGTGCCTGTGTCTGCTATGTCTGCACTGTTGTAATGTTATTATTTTAGTTAAGTTTTGAGACGCTCCCTTATTACTCACTCCTTGCTCACCCCCTCCCTCTCAGCCCTGCAGCTTTCATGACTCAGCATGATTTGTTTATATTCTACTCCTGTGCTGATAAGGAGGTAAGTAACTCAGTCCTGGCAAAACCCCTTTAAATAAATAAAACAAAATTTTTATGGAAAGACAATTCTACATCTCATTAGCGAGAACAGAGCGAGAATGTGGGGTGCCAGTATGTTAAAATGGCAGCTGGAAGCCTTAAAGGGGTAATCCAGTAGTTTAAAGATTTCATAGAAGTAAGTAAAGATAATCCACAACATTCATGTGTTTCTTTTGACTCCTTATTCTGTTATAAGATCCACTTTTTGCAGTGAAACTTCCTGCTTGAGAGAGTGTCAGTAGTTCTCCAGCAGCTCTTTCCTACAAATCCCAGAATGCATTGCAAATACAATCTGGGACTTCTCTTCACCCACCTCCTAATCCTCCAAGCACTGTTCAACCCTGCCTGCATATCCTTAGATCATCCTTCTCAGACATATACACTTTATGATCCCTGCATTTCTGCTCCAGTTCACCTCCTGGTTGCCTGCCACAGGCTGTGCATGGTACAGTGCACCAATCACCGTTTGTAACATGGTAAAAAAACATACTTTGTTGTCATCCTATAATATATGTAATAACCGTACAAATATATAATTTGATTTATATATTTCTATTTTTGTGCTGTACATCCCCCACATCAAGTACATAGCTATCCCATTACTGTAAGCCAGATAGCGGTGGGGGATGTGGCATCATCCAGATTTCCTGTACATAGAATAGCATCCAGTAAAGGTGGATGACGTCACATCCCCTACAGCAATTGGTTTTTGATCATAATAATGTAGGCACCTAGATTCTAGCAGCTATCACTGATAAGTCATTATATAAGCATAGTTATCACTGCAAGTATGTATGTGCCAACATTAGTGATTAGTGTGCAACCTACTCCCCTCCTCCAGCTCTCTACTTGCTGTCCTGATTACATTCCTTTCAGCACCTCTGTTTACATAGTGACTCATAAGTCACTATGTAAATGGTCCTAGCACACTGTTGCCCAGTACACAACTGCACAGGTTTTGTACTGCTGTCTTTTGCTTCAATTACTAATATTAATTGAAGCAGAGCTAACAAACCATTCTCTCTCCCCTGTATTCACTCCTGCTGCTGAAACTGGCAGGAGAAAATGACCTCACTATATGCAGCCAGATCGTTCTCTGCTCGGCTCACGCCCACTACAGGGGAGTGTTCCTGAGCTGACCCTGGCTTCAGCACACCCACTAAGTTATGACAAAACATTCATTCAGGCCATCTGATGAATGTATATCCCATGGTTTGCAGGAGGTGGGGGGAAGGGAGTACAAGACTCTCTTGCTGTTTCTGCACAGCAGAACAGGTAAATAATTTTTATAAGTATCAATTACAAAGTTCAATATAAAGTTACAAGCCCTATAGAAAAGAAAAAGATAATTCTAGAGAACCCCTTTAAGAAGGCCTCATTCACCTTCATGTATGTGATTTTAACACTTTCTACCCCAAGCAGAACTGCCATCCTTGACACAATGCAGAAGGGTGTACTAGTGATTGTGCTCCCTAGTGTTCAAGTACCATAGGAGGACCCGATATTAAAGTGTAAAAAAAAATTTAAAGTACAAAAAATACAAAATTCTTACTTTTTACCATTTTACAAATAAAACAAATCTATTTCCATGTTCCTAAAAGTCCGATTTATTATAATATCACATAATTTATTACATGTGATAAACACCTTAGAAGAAAAAAATTCTAAACACTGAAATTGCATTTTTTGATCATTTTATGTTCCCTAAAATTTGGATTAAAAAGTGATAAAAAAGTCACTGTCTATGACAAAATGGCACACTTCATCCCGCAAAAATGTGCACCATCACTCACACCATAGGTGGAAGTAAAAAACAGTTATTGGTCGCAGAAAATTATGCTGAAGCACAAATGTAAAATGAAGTACTAAAGCATAATGAAAATCCTACATACTTGTTACTGTCGGAATTGCATTAACCTGCATAATACAGATAACACATCATTTTTACCAAAGAGTGAATGCCATAAAAACAAGACCCCCGTACAAGTGTATTTTTCTTTATACTTTACCCCACTTAGATTTTTTTGTGGTTTCCCAGTATATTCTATGGTGCAGTAACTAATACCATTAGAAAGTACATCTTATCCTGCAAAATAAAAGCCCTCATATACCTATAACAGAAAAATAAAAAAGTTATGGCTCTTGAAAGATGAAGAAGAAAAAACAAAGAGCTATATTATTATGACTGACTGTCAGGAAGGGCTTAACTAGAACACCACTAAAAAAAAAAACAAGTTTAAGACTCATGCCAAGGTTTTTGCTATCTGCATAAAGAAGTTTGGAATGGGATTCTACTTTATTGAGGGTACTTTTAGTGTATCATTGTATTATTAGGAAGTCAGATCAGGTCAAGAGAGGGAAGAGAATGGAGACACTAAAGACTGTAGAGCATCTATAAGCTGTGAGTGTTAATGGCATTTAGATTTGTGCATGTGTGACGGGTGTATATTGATAAGGCTGAAAATGAGTAACAGAGTAAAGGGTAAGGTCACAGAATGGAAAAGGAGAGCTAATGAATTTAGAAACTAAACAGACATGGATAATGCTTTAAGTACTCATTATATAGTAAAGAAATTAATATTATGATTCAATATTATGCAAATGTTTAATCTTGAGACATTTCCCCATCCCTTTAGGTGACACTAAGGAGCATAACTAGAGATGGCTGGACCTCATAGCAAACTTTTGGATGCCTCTCCTTCCCGACCACTAACATTTACCAGTACCTCTCAACAATAGTCATGCAGATACTAAGTAATACCAGGAACAAATACCTCCCCATACAGTAGTGTTCAAAATAATAGCGGTCCAATATGTCTAACCAGCTTAATCACTGTTTTGGTTATAAATTATATTATCACACGTCAAACAATTTACCAGTTTGTGCAGTAGATTCTTAGAAAACCAATAGACTCAGCATTCATGGTCTGCATGCTTTTGAGTCTGTGTATTTAGATAACTATTTGAAAGGGGATGTGTTCAAAATAATAGCAGAATGGAGTTCAATAAGCGAGGTCATTCATTCTGTGAAGAATTGGGTGTAAATCGGGTGGCTTTTATTATCTCCTTGAAAGCCTGAGAAATATGGGTAGTTCGAGGCATTGTTCAGAAGAAAAGCGTACTTTGATTTAAAAGTGGATTGGAGAGAGTAAAACTTATAAAGAAGTGCAGACAAGGATCGACTGTTCAGCTACCATGATCTACAGTGCTTTAAAATGGAAAGCAACACCATGGAGACGTGGCAGACAATGGGAGACTACCATTCGAATGGATCGAACAATGGCCACAATGGCAAAGGCTCAATGATCAGCTCCAGGATGATCAAGGACACTCTCAAGCTACCTGTGAGTACCATGACAGTTAGAAGATGCCCGTGTGAAGCTAATATTAGCAAGACATAACCTGCAAAGTCCCACTGTTACAAAAAAGACTACCCACAGAAGTGGATAGAATTTGCCAAAGAACACATCAACTGGCCAAAAGAGAAATGGAGAAACATTTTGTGGACTGATGAAAGTAAAATTGTTCTTTTTGGGTCCAAGGGCCACAGACAGTTCATCAGATGAACCCCAAACTCTGAATTCAAGCCACAGTACACTCTGAAGACAGTGAAGCATGGTGGTGCAAGCATCATGATATGGGCATGTTTCTCTTACTATGGTGCCGGGCCTATTTACCGCATACCAGGGATCATGGACCAGTTTGCATATATCAAAATACTTGAAGAGGTCATGTTGCCTTACGCTGAGGAGGAAATGCCCTTGAAATGGGTGTTTCAACAAGGCAACGGCCATAAACACACCAGTAAACAAGCAAAATCTATGTTCCAGTTCAACAAAAATTGAGGTTATGGAGTGGCCAGCCCAATCCCCAGACCTTAATCCAATAGAAAACTTGTGGGTGACATCAAATGCAAATACATTTTGGGATGTAGTCAAAGCTTCCTGGGCTGGAATAACAGTTGACAGGTGCCAAAACTTGGTTGATTCTATACAACAAAGATGTGAAGCAGTACTAAACAGCTGTGGTTATACAACTAAATATTAGGTTAATGATTCACAGGAATGCTAAATCCTAAAAAAGAAAAAAGAAAAAGAGTACATATCTTGAGTTTGTAAAGACAGATGTGGACACTGCTCTTTTCAGGGACAGCCCAATTTAAATTTTTTGTTATTTTCTGTAAAGTAGTTAACAATTATATACATTTCCCATCATGTTTTCATTTATTGAACAGTCTGCATTGTTCCCAATGCATGGAAATAAAAACTAATATAAAGATTTTGGGCGACATGTCCGAAGATTGCCATCGTCGCTGCAGTTTTTAGGCACATTTAATCAGTGTAAAGTGCGCCTGAAAGTATGATCCTTTTGCACCAAAAATAATGTCTTACAAGCTTTATGGCACATTTACTAAGGGGCGTGGCCTCAACAAAGGGGTGTGGTTTTGTTGGGAAATGGGGCATGGCTTACATGCAACAAAAATGCACCAGAATTTTGTCACAATATGTGGCGTAAAAGTAAGCCAACTAAAAGATGGTACAAACGTAGACTAGACAGTTCTAACCTGCACCAGATTTATCAACACTATGATAAATGCAGTGCGTTGTAAGACTGTCTAGTCTAACTTAAAAGGGTCTTAAAGTTAGACACTATTGACAAATGTGCCCCAATGTGCCTAAAAAGGCACCTTGCGCAATCGAGGTGCATATCGTATCATTACCAGTGTATGTAATGCGCCTATCAAGGCGCATTGCGTTACGAAGGCGCATAATGTATTATTACTAGTGTATGTAATGCACCTCAATAGGCGTATTGCATTATGGAGGCGCACAGCGTATCATAGCTTCTATATTTAATGTGCCTTGTGTCGTGCCCGGCGTATAATGCACCTAGTTTTGGTATATTACAGTTCATTTACATCGAGAATATGGCGTCAAAAGTGTTTTTGGCACAAAATACACCAAAACTATGGTGCATTCGTATTGGGACATGTCGACTTTTGTGCTTAGCTCATGTTTTTGAACACACTGCTATTATTTCGAACACAACTTTACATATCACCATCATACTGCTAACAAACAAATCCTATTATACCAAGACCAACATTACCAATACTTTTACTACATAAGGACCCAATTATACTGCCAGAAAAAGACCACAAATTTCCACCATATAGTGAATGAATCCCTATACTATTACTGATTTAAGATTAGTGATGAGCGATTACGTTGACTATCGTCATTGGGTCGATAGTCGATATTGGCAATTATCAAGACGATTTCCGATAGTCGATAATAGATTATCGCCGATGACCATTAAAGTCAATGGGAGAGGAACAACACCCTCATTCTTACACCCAAACAGGGCAGGAGAAGCTGGAATTAACATCCACAACAGTCAAATGGATACTGTTATAAAAGTCACAGAAAAAAAGTCACAGACCATTCACTATCCCTGTCTTGTACCACAGCCTGACCCTTAAACTCGCATCACCCACAAATTAAAAAGTGCCAGAAGGCAGTATGATTTGAACCATCATTTTACTTGAACTGGACATTGAATATCCCTGTCCTGGAACGCAGCATGAGCCCCAAACCTGCATGACCCCCAGATTTAAAAAGTGCCGGAAAAAGGAGTCTTTCAACAACCATTTTAGTTGAACTGGACATTGACTATATCTGTCATGTACCGCAGAATGACCATTAAACCTGTCTGACCCACAGATTAAAAAGTGCTGGGAAAAGGAGTCTTT
Organism: Phyllomedusa bahiana; assembly: GCA_025379985.1. Lineage (NCBI taxonomy): Eukaryota > Metazoa > Chordata > Amphibia > Anura > Hylidae > Phyllomedusa > Phyllomedusa bahiana. Next base: position 17,366 of record JAODAL010052524.1, read on the forward strand.
CAACCACCATTTTAGTTTCACTGGACATTGACTATATTTGTCCTGTACCGCAGAATGACCATTAAACCTGTCTGACCCACAGATTAAAAAGTGCCGGAAAAAGGAGTCTTTCAACCACCATTTTAGTTTCACTGGACATTGACTATACCTGTCCTGGGCCACAGCATGAGCCCCAAACCTGCATGACCCACAGATTCAAAAGTGCCGGAAAAAGGAGTCTTTCAACCACCATTTTACTTGAACTGGATATTGACTATACCTGTCCTGGGCCACAGCATGAGCCCCAAACCTGCATGACCCCAGATTAAAAAGTGCCGGAAAAAGGAGTCTTTCAACCACCATTTTAGTTTCACTGGACATTGACTATACCTGTCCTGGGCCACAGCATGAGCCCCAAACCTGCATGACCCCAGATTAAAAAGTGCCGGAAAAAAGGAGTCTTTCAACCACCATTTTAGTTTCACTGGACATTGACTATACCTGTCCTGGGCCACAGCATGAGCCCCAAACCTGCATGACCCCCAGATTAAAAAGTGCCGGAAAAAGGAGTCTTTCAACCACCATTTTAGCTGAACTGGACATATGACTATACCTGTCCTGGGCCACAGCATGAGCCCCAAACCTGCCTGACCCCAGATTATAAAGTTCCGAAAATAAGAGTCTTTCAACCACCATTTTAGTTTCACTGGACTGACTAAACTTTCCGGGGCCAAGCATGAGCCCCAAAACCTGCATGACCCCGATTAAAAAGTGCCGGAAAAAAAGGGTCTTTGAACCACCATTTTATTTTTACTGGACATGAATATACCTGCCCGGGCTAAAAGGGGGGCCCCCAAACCTGCATGACCCCGATTAAAAAAGTCCCCAAAAAAAAGGGAGTCTTCAACCACCTTTTTTTTCACTGACATTGACTAACCGCCCTGGCCACAGCATGAGCCCCAACCCATCCCCCCAGATTTAAAAGTCCCGGGAAAAAGGAGTCTTTCAACACCATTGTAGCGAACTGACATATGACTATATCTGTCCTGGACTACAGCATGAGCCCCAACCTGCATGACCCCAGATTAAAAAGTGCCGAAAGGAGTCTTTCAACCACCATTTTATTTCACTGGAAATTGAATACCTGTCCTGGCCACAGCATGAGCCCCAAACCTGCATGACCCCAGATTAAAATGCCGTAAAAAGGAGTCTTTGAACATCATTTTAGTTTATCACTGGACATTGACTATACCTGTCCTGTGCCACAGCATGACCCCAAACCTGCATGACCCCAGATTAAAAAAGTGCGGAAAAAGGAGTCTTTGAACCACCATTTTAGTTTCACTGGACATTGATAATATACCTGTCCTGGACCGCAAAGCATGACCCAAACCTGCATGACCCCAGATTAAAAAGTGCCGGAAAAAGAGTCTTTGAACCACCATTTTAGTTTCATGGACATTGACTATACCTGTCCTGGGCCACAGCATTGAGCCCCAAACCTGCATGACCCCAGATTAAAAGTGCCGTAAAAAGGAGTCTTTAACCACCATTTTATTTTTTACACTGGACATTGACTATACCTGTCCTGGGCCACAGCATGAGCCCCAAACCTGCATGACCCCAGATTCAAAAGTGCCGGAAAAAGGAGTCTTTCAACCACCATTTTACTTTGAACTGGATATTGACTATACCTGTCCTGGGCCACAGCATGAGCCCCAAACCTGCATGGCCCCAAGATTAAAAAGTGCCGGAAAAAGGAGTCTTTCAACCACCATTTTAGTTTCACTGGACATTGACTATAACTGTCCTGGGCCACAGCATGAGCCCCAAACCTGCATGACCCCAGATTAAAAAGTGCCAGAAAAAGGAGTCTTTCAACCACCATTTTAGTTTCACTGGACATTGACTATACTGTCCTGGGCCACTGCATGAGCCCCAAACCTGCATGACCTCCCAGATTTAAAAAGTGCCGAAAAAGGAGTCTTTCAACCACCATTTTAGCTGAACTGGATATGATCTATAACTGTCCTGGGCCACAGCATGAGCCCCAAACCTGCATGATCCCAGATTATAAAGTGCCGAAAATAAGAGTCTTTCAACCACCATTTTAGTTTCACTGGACTGACTATAACTGTCCTGGGCCACAGCATGAGCCCCAAACCTGCATGACCCCAGATTAAAAAGTGCCGGAAAAAGGAGTCTTTGAACCACCATTTTAGTTTCACTGGACATTGAATATACCTGTCCTGGGCTACAGCATGAGCCCCAAACCTGCATGACCCCAGATTAAAAAGTGCCGGAAAAAAGGAGTCTTTCAACCACCATTTTAGTTTCACTGGACATTGACTATACCTGTCCTCGGCCACAGCATGAGCCCCAAACCTACATGACCCCCAGATTTAAAAAGTGCCGGAAAAAGGAGTCTTTCAACCACCATTGTAGCTGAACTGGACATATGACTATATCTGTCCTGGGCTACAGCATGAGCCCCAAACCTGCATGACCCCAGATTAAAAAGTGCCGGAAAAAGGAGTCTTTCAACCACCATTTTAGTTTAACTGGAAATTGACTATACCTGTCCTGGGCCACAGCATGAGCCCCAAACCTGCATGACCCCAGATTAAAAAATGCCGTAAAAAGGAGTCTTTGAACCATCATTTTAGTTTCACTGGACATTGACTATACCTGTCCTGGGCCACAGCATGAGCCCCAAACCTGCATGACCCCAGATTAAAAAGTGCCGGAAAAAGGAGTCTTTGAACCACCATTTTAGTTTCACTGGACATTGAATATACCTGTCCTGGGCCACAGCATGAGCCCCAAACCTGCATGACCCCAGATAAAAAGTGCCGGAAAAAGGAGTCTTTGAACCACCTATTTAGTTTCATTGGACATTGACTATACCTGTCCTGGGCCACAGCATGAGCCCCAAACCTGCATGACCCCAGATTAAAAAGTGCCGTAAAAAGGAGTCTTTAACCACCATTTTAGTTTCACTGGACATTGACTATACCTGTCCTGTACCACAGCATGACCCCTAAACCTGTTTGACCCCCAGATCACAAAGTGGCACTATGCTATTTTGTACAGTGACTGTCATGTAGTATATTTTTTGGTAACTGACATTTGTTTACAGAATTTATTTAGGGAAGTTTTATTTATAGTTTTACATTATTATCATTTTGCTTTTTTTTCAAGTGTGATAACATACAACATACACCCATCCCTGCATTTTTTAAGGTACTTTTTACATGTGTAGATGTGTTAATTTGTCCGCACACCCCATAAGTAATAAAAATGTCCTAATCTTCCCCAAAACACTTCTTAGTTGAGAAGACATTTGCCCTCCTGGCTTCTGAGAGTGATTCAGCCAATCAATTCAATGGTTTCATTTTTCCTCCAAATCCTTCTTTAGTGATTAGGGACAGACTCCCTTGGAGATCAAATGGTGCGACACCATAGTGACTCCAGCCCCAGAAAATTTTAAGCCTCAAATTGTGCAATTTGTGTCCAGCCCTGGAGCCCTTTTTGTCACTACTTAACCTCACAGAAATCACCTTTTCAAAATCTGATTTTTTAGAGAAATTTGAAGCTCTCCTGATTGCCCCTAACGGTGAGAGCCAGTGCTGCCGTCAGCCATCTGTTAACACGGAGGTCCAGCTGCCAGGGCCAGACTTACAGTGGGTGCGGTGAGAGCCCAGGCTAGCGTCTGTCATCTATTAACACGCAGGTTCAGCTGCCAGGGTCGGAGTTACAGTGGGTGCGGTGAGAGCCCAGGCTGGCATCCGTCATCTATTAACACGGTAAAAATGCCCTTATCACGCAGCAACGAAAACAGTCGTGCTGAAGCAGAGTGCGGAAGCGGAAGTGTGAGGTAAGACCTCCAGCCTTCCTCAGTACACAGTCAAGACCTGGGTAGCGCTTGCCCCTCCATATGAGTGCGGACCAATTGAGCTTCACTTGGAAATGCTGGTGGTTGACGTTCCTGTTCCACCCAGGTGCCCTTTTTCTTGGCATTCTTTTTCTCGTTTTACTCAACGTGCTGGAGGAAATGGTCTCTGTTCTTTGTTCTCTGTTCGTGCTCCATACTCCATGTCCTCTGAATAACCTACATCTGGTCAAGTCTTCCTGTACCTCACTTGTACAATTCACAGGAATATTTGTACCAGCTATTTTGTGCATGCAAGTTTTTTAGTAGTTTAATTCTAGAAAACACATTATTAAAATGGGATGGAATCCCACCACATCTTTGTTTCTCTTTTTTTTTAATTTTATTAAATGGGTTGTCTCAATACAGAGATTGCTAGCTATGTTAAAGATCTTGCAAAAACAAGTCATTTTGCAATATGTGTCCATTAACAGTGTCCTACCTATTCCTGTTTCTGACAGCACCATCACCCTTGAGCCACTCTTGACAATTGTGAAGAACAAATGTCTGTTAGAAACCACATTTTTTACAATAGGACCTGTAGTCTAGCTGCATTTCACAGCAAAATGCCCCCAAAAATTCAAAACATGACCCATGAACCACTTTTGACAATTGTGAAGAACAAATGTCAGTTAGAAACAACATATTTTTATAATAGGACCTGTAGTGTAGCTGCATGTCACAGCAAAATGCCCCCAAAAATTCAAAACATGACCCTTGAGCCAATCTTGACAATTGTGAAGAACAAATGTCTGTTAGAAACCACATTTTTTACAATAGGACCTTTAGTCTAGCTGCATTTCACAGCAAAATGCTCCAAAAAATTCAAAACATGACCTTGAGCCACTTTTGACAATTGTGAAGAACAAATGTCTGTTAGAAACAACATTTTTTTATAATAGGACCTGTAGTATTGCTGCATTTCAAAGCAACATGACCCCAAAAAATTATAAAAATTACTTCTCAGCCACTGTTAAAAATTTTGATGGAGAAATGCCACTTAAAAGCCACATTTCTGTTCCAAAGGACCATGATTATAGCTGTATCTCACAGCACCATGACCACAAAAAATTATAAAAATGACTCCACAGCCACTGTTAAAAATTGTGAGGGAGAAATGCCACTTAAAAGCCACATTTCTGTTCCAAAGGACCATGATAATAGCTGTATCTCACAGCAACATTACCCCAAAACCATTGACATTGCAAAAAATTCTAAAGATGAAGAAAGTAAATGGAATACGGTTTTGTCATGAAACCTTGCTGTCTTTTACAGTCTCCTCACAGCAAAACCAGCAAAATGAACTGTTGGGAACTGAGAATAAAAATTGCAGTAAGAAATGATCATTTAAAAAAAAAAGTTTTCAAGAGGACCATTTCTGTTTCACTGGACATTGACTATACCTGTCCTGTACCACAGCATGACCCCTAAACCTGTTTGACCACAGATCACAAAGTGGCATCTGTGTCCGTCTCCTCCTCCGTCGCTGGTGGGACCTGATGTTTCAGAGTGTCCAACGATCGTTCCAGAACTAAGATCACCACATTGCTCATGCTGACAAGGGCATTGTCTGCACTGACCATTGTGGTGGCTTCTTCAAAACTGGCAAGGATGGTGCAGAGCTCTTTCACCTGCCTCCACTCCCGGTGGCTCAACACCCCGAGGTCCGCACCGCTTCTTGTCAGGCCATGCGTAATGGCATTGCGCTGCTGCCACAATCGCTGGAGCATGTGGAGGGTGGAATTCCAGTGTGTTGCCATGTCAACAATGAGACGGTTGACGGGGAGGCCGAGCTGATGCTGCAACGCAGCCAGGCGGGATGAAGCAGGGTGCGAACGGGGGAAGTGCGAACTCAGACCTCGAGCCTTCCTCAGCAGGCAGTCCAGACCCGGGTAGCGCTTTAGAAATTTCTGGATGACGAGGTTCATGACATGTGCCAGGCAAGGGATGTGCTCCAGCCTACCGATCTTAAGGGCGGCCAGCAGATTTCGCCCGTTATCCCACATCACCTTGCCTGGCACAAGGTTCTTGTCACCCCGCCAGCGCTCGGCCTCTTTGCAGAGAGCCATCCACAGCTCCTGACCTGTGTGTGGAGGTCCCCAAAGAAGTTTAATTTCAACAGGGCCCGGTTTCTCGGGGCCCCCGTGATGCCCCCGGGAGGCCCTTTGGGGGGAAAGACCCCTGCACCATCCCTGCATTTTGAAGACGTGCGCCGACCCTGAGAGCCACTGTCACCCCCCGAGCCCCCACCCAGCTAAACCCAGGAGCTTCACGGATATAGGGGCCCTGGCCGTGCTTATGCCATGTGTCGGGGGGTCAGTGGACTTTTCCAACCAGATGAGACAACGCGCTTGAAATTTTAGATGACACAGGCTGGGCCGGGAGAAGGCTTTTCTGCAAAAAAAATGCCTCTCGGCCTGGTTGGGGGCAGGCAAGGGCCCATGGTGATGGAACCCATCTGTGTCCACCAGAGGAAAGGCCATTTCCAAGGGCCAAAAGTGGCAATGCCGACTTCAGGTTTTGGGCTTTGGGAGGGTTTTGGGTTAAGTGTTTCTCTGCCCCAAACCTGGAAAAAAAGGTGCCTGCTAGATGGCCCTGTCGGTGTTAGGTCGTCAAAACTGGGGGAAGGAGAAGGGGTTGGTTTGGGTTTCGGGGGTGCTGGTGGTAATCGGGGACAGGGGAGGCTAAAGCGGAGGCTGATCCCTGACATGCTTGAGAGACGGGGCACTGAGGAATGTTTTGGAGGGGCGGAGGAGGAGGCGGTGGGACAGAGGGTGTTACGGGGTTGGGAAAGCGCGGTGTGGGGTCTGGCTTTTTTGGCCAAGTCTTCCCTCTTGTTATCTTTCGGCAAAGGCGGCTATGACATCGTGGGTAAATCAGAGGGGGATCAAAGAAGGGCCCCCAAGGCTTGCAGGCCCCTGGACCTTTTGACGGGATAAGGGAGGGGGGGGTTTTCCCGCTGCCCGTGGCTGGCGGAATATATCAGCGGACTTCTGCGCCCGCCCTCTCCCTTTTGGGGCGGGCCCCTATTGACACTCCCCCAGTCTTTCCTGTCCAGTGATGAACGCTCGCAAGCAGATTCTGCGGAAAAGGCCCACGATGGATCCGCAATGTGTCGCCCATCATCATCACATCATCCTCACATCTCATCAACACAGGATGCTTGGTCGTCCTGACTTTTGCATCCGGGGCTGCGGGCTACAAGCAAGAGGGCTGCAAGGGGTTGCCAACCCCCCGGGATTTTTTGCCGATTTTAAACCCGGCTTTTCCCTTTTCCTCCTTGATGGCATCAGTAACTGGCGCAGAGCAGACAAAAACTCCTCTTTGGCCCCTTGATCTTTTAAAGCCTTCTGACCCAACCGCTTTTGTCTCAAAGGGTCTTTAGAAAAAGGATTACCAAGTGGTGGGGGAAACGAGTTTTGACTTTTTGGGGTGCCTTGCTTCATGTTGGACGGATGATGTGATGGTGATGATGACAGTTTTGGCCTGACTGGGGGGACGAGGAGGTAGACTCTGGATGCTTTTTGATTAACCACTGAAGAAAAATTTTGGCGAGTGTTTTTACTGAGATTTCCGGGGCCCCCTGACCCAGCAAAAACGGGCCTGAGGGTCCTCCAACCCGATCCGCTGGCATGCGTTTTGTCGGGCACTGGAAGGAGAAACCCTTTCTTGTTCCTCTACCTCCTGTGCTACCCCCCTTTTTGCTCGCTTATCACGCATTTCGCTCCATGTTCCAAATAAAAATTTTTTTTGAAGGTAGGAAGAGTTTTGGGAAAGTCTCTTTTTAAAAGATGGCAAATACGTATTCTCAAATCCCTAAAATCAAAAAAAAAATTGCTGTATTCAAATTTAAGTGCAAGGGTTTTTATCAACAAAGCTGGACGGGGCCAAAATGAAAAAAACCCTATCTGAAAAGGTATGGTAAAAAAAGTGGAGTTTGGGACTAACAAATACACCTGCGGGACTAAATAAAAGCTTTTCAAATTAAATTTCAAGGTGCCTTATAACAAAGCGGGGACTGCGGCAAAAGAAAAAAACACCTATCTGAAAAGGGAACGATAATAAAACTGGGTTTGGCGCTAACAAATCACCGGGTGACTACCAAAATGCTGTATTCAAATTTAAGTGCAAAGGTGCCTCTACCAAAAAAAGCTGGACTGCCCCAAAAGAAAAAAAAAAAACCCCACCTATTTGAAAAAAATATCGGTAATAAAAAATGGCGATTGGCACCTAACAAATACACCCTGCGGGGATACAAAATTGTGATTCAAATTTAAATGCAAGGTGTTCTATCAAAAAAGTGGCTAGCCAAAGAAAAAACACTATTTCAAGTTATAGGATAATAAAAGTGGAGTTTTGGGACTAGCAAATACACCGCGGTGCTACAAAAAAGGTATTCAAAAAATTAATTGCAAAATCCCTTAAAAACAATGTGGACTGCGCCCAAAAAGAAAAAACACCTATCTGAAGGTATACGGGTAATAAAAGTGGCGTTGGCACCCAACAAAAAACCTACGGTTACTAAAAATAGCTTATTCAAATTTAAGTTTCAAGGGGGCCTCTATCAACAAAGCTGGATGCGCCACATCAAGTAAGTTCAGGTGCCCTACATACAAGTAATATTTTAAAAGAAAATGT
>JAODAL010052525.1:0-25911 GCA_025379985.1 Phyllomedusa bahiana
TTTTTCCCCGAGCCCGCCGCAAAGCGGGATGGACTTGCGCGGCGAGAACTACCAGGTCCCCCCACTGGCGTGATTTTTTTGGGGTGGCCCAAGGCAGTGGTGTACAAAATCGTGAACGTAGGCGAAGTCGGGGCAGGCAGGTGGCACAGCGAAAAGTTTGGCAAAACAGGAGCAAAAAGGGTTGGGTACACGGAAAGACGGGGTATGAGGCAGAAGACCTTTTCTTAAAGCAGACGGCCCAAATGGGCAAAGGTGACCCGGAAAAAAGGAGGTTAAATGGGGTCACCTCCAGCCTTTCCCAAATAAGGGCAAATGGCCCTTTAATCCCGAGGTCCGGGGCCCCCGGCGGGCATGCGCATACCGGGGCCGGGGGGGAAAGGGAGGGTGGGACGCAGTCAGTAAGGGGGAAGCCGGGGACTGACCCGTGGGACCGGCATTCCGGGGGACCCAAAGGGGGGAGCACGAGTGCCCCCCAACCCGGGGCGGGGGGCCGGGGGACCACTGTGACACCTTCAAAGATTTGTTCTAAAAGATCTGAAATAACGATTGACTCATAAAGGCTCACAAATATTCTTTACGCAAAAAGCAGACAAAGAAGGGGCAGAAATATATTTAAACCACACAAACCCCCAACCCGACTATTTTACTGAACAAACAACTCCATTTAAAGGGAAAAATGTTTTGCTGAACTGTGCAATATTAACGCATGCAGAAAATGGAGGACGAGTATATCACCCTATTTGAATAGTATTTTACCCTTATAAACTTTCCTCCCAAAATAATTAACCAATGATCAAACAAACAATGTATAAATATCAACATACAAAAGTTTCTACTTCACTTCCCGATAATAAATCGCCTCCCCAAAAAATTTGTGTGGTTTACTTCCTGGGGGGCCAGCTGTTTACAGCAAATATATATATATTAATTTGGAGGAGATAGCAATCAGCAAGAGTACAGATATAAAAGGGTTAAACTGTACTTCACATTTGGTGTCATGCCTCGTGAAACGAAGGAAGCGCAGAGGAGCTGTCTCGTCTCTTCTGGGGCGTAGCCCCCATGGCCGGTACAATTTGGTCAGCCTGAACAATTTGTGACTAGTCAACATACACGGGTAAGTAGCTGTTTTCTTTTGAACTCAGCCTCTTATTCCGTTTTCAGGCTGGCTATATTGTCTGAACCGTGTTCGCCCCATTTTTGATGTAACCTGACAAGCCAAGGTGTGGCTCCCGTTTTATTCTTGCACGGTAACGTGTGCTTGTGGTTTGGCCTTACCCTTTGCTATCTCTGGTTCTCTGATATATTGCTCTTGATATATCGGGCGGCTAATGCCTCGCTGTTATCTGCAAGAACTTCCCCTGTTTACACCGCAGCAGAAATTTCATTGTTAGTTCCTCTTTTTACGCTGCAGAGAGCTAACAGTCTGTCATAGTGAGGTTAAAATCCTTCATGCATTTTCTAACAAACAAATGATTTGCCTGTGGTGACTGTGACTATCTTGTATTTCATTTTTTTATTATTCGGGGTAAAATGGAAGCTGGCTGTTAGTGTTAAAGCCTCTTTAAATAGAGGTGCGGACAATCTGTCTTGTCCTCGGTAACTGTGATTTTAAGATACCTGTCAAGTGGACAGAAGAGATTCCTGTGTGATTCCTGTGTGATCAAGTACACAGAAGAGATACCTGTCAGATAGCCAGGAGTTAAAACTTGTGGCAGACAGAGGAGATTCCTGTTTACTGCGTGTTACTGTGGACAGAAGAAATTAGACAGGGACAGAGTTAGGTACCTTCGATTCAGGTGATTAGCTGGCTTCCTTTAGACATTCAGGGCACAGAACAGGGAACGGCTGAGATAGCTCTCGGCGGACACACATTGTAGTCTGTGAATACTTCCTATTTTTACACAACGACCACTACTTTTTAAGCGACTTTTTAGAGACACAAAATTGTTTAATATCGTGTCTGCAGTGTGCGAGCTCAGTATATGGCTGTTTCAGCCACGAGCGCTGTCTCTTATCACGGCCCGAACATTACCACTGTGCATTTCATTGTGGGCTTATTAACGATCTCATGATGGCATCTTTCAAGAAAATATTTAATTAAAAATCAAATGCTGATTCAAGTTTTACAGCTTCACAGCTGGTAATGAGACATGAGGGGAAGAAATATATTGTTGATTGTACTAAATTAATGAAGATTTGTCATTTGCACCCAAGTGGACGTTTACAAGTTCACCAATGGGAGCAAGCTTTGAAGGATTGTAAAGGATTACTGGATGATAAAAAATTGTACCAAACAGCCTTAGCGTGGCACAGAACAGCAGTCGCCATTGCGAAGGACAATTATGTTGAGCTAGAATGCAATGATAAAAAGGGGAATTTAACTCTTTTACATGTATGCTCTTATGCCAGAACCACCTACCTACAATCCCCAGTGTTGGACCTGCCCAATTTGTGGTCAACAGAATCCCATTTCTGCTAAATATTGTGTTAGCTGTGGGAGGGGACGTCCCACCCCAGTCCCTCCCTGCATTTCCGGGTCTGCCCCAATACTGGAGACACCCACATTCTCTAGAAGCCGTTTTGGTGTGGCTCACTCTCCCTCTCCTACCGGAGATACTAAACAAAGCCCTGCCTCTTCCTCAGCAGGTGGCCATATTGGTACAGTCAATTCTCCTCTTCCTGTTGTCGGCCATATTGCTGGAGTCAAATCCACACTTCCTGTGGTCGGCCATGTTGCTACACCCGAACTTCCTACTTCCAATGGCCATATTGCTCATTCCGGTTCAGGGCCTACCTGCGGCCATCTTGATACACCCAATATTTCTCCCACAGTTACTCACAATGATGCAGCTGCACCCACTCATGCAATCCTTGCTGGTGCACCTGCTATCCCACAACCACTCTACCCACTGCTCACTGCATCCCGGAACTTTTATATAACCCTTTCCCCATCTGTTGCCCCTATTTCACCTTGGCACTGCCGAGGAACTGCAGAGGATTCTAAGTTGCCTATTGCTGTTGGAGGCTCTACCCCTAAGGTGACACCTGAAAGAGAAGCTTCTGATCGTGAAATTGAAGATACGATAGTTTTTTAAATTCCCCAATGAACCTGACAACTTTTATATAACACAGCTCATTTCATGACAGACAGCACTTCACCAACAGGTGCTCTGTCCATCGCCTAGTGAGCAACCACCACCACAGAATATCCCTATGCTGATTACCTCTATCTGGGACACTTCTACCACACTCATGATTATTAAAGGCGATATTATATATAACACTTTATCGCATGATAATTGTGTTAGCCTACGACCAAACCTTCACCAATAATACTGGCTTTTGGCACAAGAAATAAGTTCAAGTCTCTGTCTATACCCCTCATTTCTGCAGGGCCCTTTTTTACTTCCCGCCAAATGCTGAGTGTGCAGGGCCTTACTCTCTACCTGCTGATCATGGACCTATCCCACCAATTAGGGAAAATCGGATTGTTGTTCTAACGGATGCCATGGCCAAAAGCCTGAAGCACACTTGGTTAGCACTTACTACTTCCTCTCCAAAACACGAGAAGACCCCTATCTCTCCTCCGGACAAATCCGCAGGGACTTCAATGTTGCCTTTACCAGCTCCACTTCCTCCTGCTACTGATTTGCTACTTGATTGGGAAACGGCTTTACCTCCACCACCACCACAACCCATTGATACTATTTCTCCGTTGATCCCTGCCAACAATTCTTCCCACACTCTGCCCCAGGATTCAGTTTCGCTTCCTGTCCTTCCTTCCCAAAATAATCCTTCAACCAAGGACCAACCAATTTATGTGCCTTTTAATCCCTCTCAAGTCAATAACCTGTTGACCCAATTACCGGACCCTAACAAGAATACTATGCCATTTTACCGTGCCATTTCTCAAATCCAAAAAACTTACTCAGCAAACTGGAAAGACCTGTATCATGTTGCTAACATAAAGGCTGGAGAGTCCTTCTGGCCTATCATAAAGTCTGCTCTGCAAGAAGATACTGTGGAAGACACCTGTGCTTACTCATCTGGAGAAGAGTTCTGCCGCAGACTTCATTCCTGGGCCAAAGAACGTTTAGCTGAGTCCTCAATCAATCTTTTCAGTTCCACTCAAGGCCCCGATGAAACTGTAGAAAAATTCTACAACAGATTGTCTGCTTCATTTCAAGACAATGGTTTTGACCTCAATACTAAAATTAATCAACGTTTACTGGCATCCACGTTTGTTCAAGGTCTACTTAAACCAATTCGGCAATATTTTGAAACTGTTCGCCCGAATATGCTGAACTGCCTGGAACCTGTCATCTACACACTCACCAGCATGTGACTGGGGGCCACTGTAATGGGGTAGATTTATCTCCACTTGCGCTCACCTCTCACTCAGGTAGCGAATCAAGCATAAATCGTACCACAAGACAGTTCCAGCACCCCAAAGTTATCCGCTGCCACAACCTTCCTTCAATAATCAAAAAGGAATCAGCCAGAAGGAATCTGATTCCTAATAGGTATTCTAAAAACACTCACTGCTCTCCAGCAGCTACAAAAAATACACTCCTTCAAGGAAATGGATCCGTGCAGCAACAAGAATTAACGTATTAATGGTAACTTTAATATTGAACGATTCACAATGCTTACATAAACAAAATACACTAACAATGACTATGACATACGCATCAATACAGTTATGAAAATAAAAGGGAGAAAACTCAGAAGATTTCACACTTACAAGGTGTCAGCCTTCAGATCCAAGGGGTATTGGTAAAGGAAAATGGAACACAGCTCAATCAGAAATTGAACCCCAGGCTATGAACACAGATTTGAGTCTGGCCATGTGTTTTATAGGCCCAAAACTCTGTCCAGGTTTCCCCTCCTCTCTCATATTTGGCTACTCTTTTACTGGCTGAAAATATAATGAGGTGGGTGGACTCTTGTTGTCTTATGAGGGTTGTTGCTTACTATCCACACTAGATGGCAATCACGGACTGCGCTTCTGCTGTGGACCGATCAATGACCTCTGCACTGTTGTGTTTATTGTTGGGGGGGGTCAAAGGTGACATCTGTTATACTTTTCTGGATGGGGATTGTGTATGTTACGAGTCGTAAAATTGTCATTAATTTAGGGCTTATCAGATATTCACTGGGTTGTAACCACACGGGGTAATATACTTGTCCAAAATTACTTTCTGTTAAGTTTCACAATCACAGGCTACACATTCCATTCCGACAGCGGGGGTGTTATTCTGAGCTACAGGGGTTGGGGGCTCACACTCTAAGACATGGTTTAATGACCATCCAGAATACATTTAATTTTCAGTGTACTACATTACACCTCCCTACATTACAGAACCCAACTTCTCTCCATTGCAAAGGCCCAAAGTTCCTTGCTGTCTCAAGCCGATTACTCTTATCCATTGAAGAAGACTTCTAAGGTGGTTGTTTTCCAAGAACACGTTCCTGATCCTATACTCTATAATCAACCTATGCAAGTTTACCCTGGATATTCTCCTACAAATGATTCACGTTTTTTCAACCGGACTTCCCCACAAGGACGTGGCAAACCTCAAAGGCACTGTTTCTACTGCCAAAGACCTGGTCATCTGGCCAGACACTGTCGAACCAAAGCCTGTGACGAGTGCAGAAATCTTGCTGCTCCTGGAAGACATTTTCCTAAGAATTCCAATTAGGTCCAAACTCAGTTACAGGTTTCTGGACCACCACAGACAAGATTTAATCAACAAGCACAACGCAGACCTATATCTCAAAATAATCCTTTCACTAGACCTCACACCAACTACAATCAATTCCAAGAAGCTTATCCTGATGATGCGGCCAACTGGCCACCACCTCCTCCTCCATCACAGTTCAATTCCTACCCTCCTCAAGCATAGGATTTCGGCAAGCCTGTGTCTACTGTCCTTGTCCATTCAGCAGAAAATTCCTCAGCAAGCCATTCTGGACCTGTTTTGACTGTCACTCTTCCCATCAATGGCAATCAACTTCCTTTTCTTGAAGACACAGGAGCAGCCAGATCTGTCCTAAAAACTTCTGATATTCCTCCGGATTTCATCCTTTCCCCAGATTACATTTCCTGCGTGGGAGTGGATGGACGCCCAACTCAAACTCGCTTGACCTATCCTGTTCCAGTTGGACATCATGGACTCCTATCAAGACTACTCGTTTCGCCTACCTGTCCCACTAACTTACTTGGAGCAGATCTTCTTCAAAAAATGAATGCTACTATCAGATATGATTCCTCTGGAATGTTTTTGGACTTTGATTCTCCTGTATCTCATGAAGTCACCTGCGCACTGGAAGCTCTCCCAGCTCTTCTTTTGTCGTCCACGATGCCTTCCATTCCTAATGATATCTTCAATCAAGTCTCTCCTGAAGTATGGTCACAAGGTCCCGATGATGTTGGCCTCCTTCCTGTTGCACCAGTCCATGTTTTCCTGAAAGCTGGCGCTACACCTCCTCGCTTACCCCAATATCCCTTGAAGCATGACCAAGAACTTTCTCTGGAAAACCAAATCACTGCCTTCTTGAACAAAGGAGTGCTCATCCACTACATTTCACCTGCTAATACACCTCTGTTCCCTGTTCGCAAGAAGGTTGTCCCTGGTGAACCACAAAAATATTGTTTAGTTCAAGATTTAAGAGCAGTGAATGCTGTCACTGCCTTTGAGACCCCTGTGGTCCCCAATGCGCATGTACTTCTCAGCCAAGTGCCCTCATCTGCTACGTGCTTCACAGTTTATGATCTCTGCAATGCTTTCTTCAGTGTCCCTTTACATTAGGATTCTCAATATCTTTGCTTTCACCTGGACAAGATGCCCTCAAGGGGCCCAGAATTCTCCAAATCAATTGACTCAAGCTCTTCATGCCTTTCTTTACCTTGGATGCTGGAACACTCTGAAGTCCAACTCCTACAGTATGTGGATGATATTTTACTCTGTGCTCCTGACCTTCCTACCTGTGCATCAAGTTCTCTCAGTCTTCTTCAACATTTAGCATCCATCAACTGCAAGGTTTCTAAGTCTAAACTGCAATGGTGTTGTGACAAAGTTGTTTTTCTTGGACACTGTATATCTCAAGGCACAAAACACCTTACTGATGACCGAAAGAAAGCTGTGATGTCCATCCCTTCACCTACCACTCTCAAACAACTACAGGCATTTCTAGGCCTAATCACATATTGCCGACAATGGATACCCAACGCATCTAGCCTGATGCAAAATCTCTATGCCTCTTTCCAGGACATTTCTTCAAACCACAGACTCTCACCTGAGGCAGAGGCCTGCTTCCTGAGACTCAAAGAACTTATTCTCGAAGCTCCTGCTCTGGGTATCCCGGACTACTCACAACCTTTCCACCTCTTTCTCTCCGAACATCATGGCCATGCCTCTGGTGTTTTGGCTCAAAAACATGGAGATCGTATGAGACCTCTAGGATACTACTCATGCAAGATAGATCCTGTCGCACAGACTGCTCCTACTTGCCTCAGAGCTGTTGTCGCTGCACAACTCCTTCTTGACAAGATTCAAGACATCATTTTGGGACATCCTGTGACTATCTTGGCACCACATGACCTTCAAGAGATCTTGAAACAATCCCAACAGCCTCACATAACCAAGGAATGTAATCTTCGACTACAATCCTCATTACTGATGCTGAAAATGTAACCTTGAAGAGATGCACTACCCTCAACCCAGCCACCCTGCTTCCTCTCTCAAGGGGGGAAGATGGAGACCCGAATACCACACAAGAAGAAGATGAAGACACTTCCGATGATCATGACTGCCTTAAACAGATGGAGGCTGAAACTTCCCACCTTCCTACTGTCTCTGTTTCCAAGCTGGAGAACCCTGATTATGTCTTCTTTACAGATGGCTCCAGATATGCAGATGAACAAGGACAATTACATACAGGATTTGCTGTGGTTACCTTGCATGAAACCATAAAGTCTGCATCTTTACCTTCGAGTATGTCATCCCAGGAACCTGAACTTTGGGCTGTAACAGAAGCTTGCAAGCTCGTTGAAGGAAAGACTGTGAACATATACACCGACTCATCCTACGTGTATGGAGTGGCCCATGACTTCGGCCTGAAGTGGGCCCTGCGAGGTTTCCAGACAGCTAGTGGAACGCCAATCAAGAACCAAGAGGCTGTTCAGACCTTGATGTATGCTCTCCAGCTACCCGCCCAAGTGGCTGTCTTGAAAACCAAAGCTTATGGGAAAATGGAGACAGAGGAGGCCAGGGGCAATTACAACACTGATCAGGCTGCAAAGGCCGCAGCCCTCCTCCCAGTAATTCAAGAGAAAGCAGGAGTGGCTGTATACGTACTCACAAGAACAGAGAATAAGAAGCTAGAAGAAAAGAAGAAGATAGAAGAAAGAGATTATCCCGCCTTATCTTCATTATTCCGCCTTAATATCCACGTTTGTTTCATTTGTTCCTTTTAACTGTTGTTTTGAAAATGTTTCTTGTTTTCTCCTCCATGACAACTATGTTTAATGCCTTTTACATATCTTATTGTAAACTGCTCAACTCTTAATAAAAGTATGTTTAAAGAAGAAAGAGAAGAAGAGGAAGCTAAGAAGAATGAAGAGGAAAGGAAGAGAGAAGAGGATGAAGAACGGAACCAAGGAAAAAATATACTGAACCCAGGTGCTGACCTGCGGAGACTATTTCAAATCCAAATAAGCCCAAAGGAAAGGAGGAGCTGGGAGGAAGAGGGAGCTGAGATGCAGCAGGATGGATTCTGGAGGAAAGAAGATAATCTTTGTCTACCAAGGGCATTATATCCAGTTGTAGTCCAATTGGCTCATGGCATTTCACACAGAGGAACAAACCAAATGATTTCTTCCATTAACAAGATATATCTGGCACCGGGAATTTCGAACACAGCAAGAAATTATTCCAAGAGTTGTGAAATATGCAATGCTTGTAACCCAGGAGAACTGATAGAAAACGCCACAAAAGCATCTGGCCAAACCATTGTACCCCTTTCAACGGATCCAGATTGACCACATTGAGTTGCCCAAGAGTGGAAATTACAAGTATGTGCTAGTGGTGGTGGATATGTTCTCAGGGTGGCCTGAGGCCTACCCAGTCCCTAATATGACTGCAAAAACTACCGTAAAAAAGTTGCTGACTGAATTAGTGTGCAGATTTGGAATCCCAGAAGTTATAGAGTCTGATCAAGGACCTGGATTCACAGCAGAAGTAACCAGAGACATTTGGAAGCTAGTAGGAGCTGACCTTGGATTGCACACTCCATACCATCCCCAGAGCTTGGGGAAGGTCGAGAGGATGAATGCCACACATAAAAACAAAATTCTTAAATCCAGTAAGGAAACATCACTTCCATGGCCAGAGATCCTACCCATTGCCCTGTACTCTGTCAGAAACACCCCTAGGCAGCCCACTGGTCTCACACCTTATGAGATATTATTCTTAGGCTCACCTAGGTTAGGACAATACTATCCACAACAGTTGAGTGCAGGGAATGATAACCTTGTAAAATATGTCATAAGTTTGTGTAATGAATTGAAACTAACCCATGCCGCAGTGTTTTCCTCTATTCCAGATCCTGACTCAGATCAGAGCACCCACAAACTACAACCTGGTGATTTTGTGTGGGTAAAGAAACATGTCAGAGATTCTCTGGAACCTAGATTTGAAGGACCATACCAAGTTCTTCTGGTGTCCCCAACCTCAGTGAAACTGGAAGGAAGACCTACCTGGGTGCATGCCTCACACTGCAAGAAAGCTACTGGAGCCGACAAGTCATCATGAATCACTCCTTTATCCTTTATTACATTTGTGTTGTTTGGGTGTGTGTGAAAATACAAGGGGAACGACCCAGGGGGGTGGCTGGTGAATTCAAAGCTAGGGATCAGAACAAACCAGGACTCGAACCAATAATACCACAAATAAAGATAAACAAAGGTGTAGATTGGATAAATAGTATCCATTATAACCCACAGAGATGTGTAAACCACACCCGAGATACCCTACAAAGCATAGCTGAGCAATTAGAACCCATATCAATTATGGCCTACTAAATTAGCCTGGCATTGGACAAAATCTTAAAAGACACTCACAAGGGGGATTGTGAGAGTATAAAGTGTGAAGGTTTCTATAGGGGTGACCGTTCTTGGTTTCCAGACCCTAGAATTTCTATCAGCCCTTATCCCTTATATTTCCAGTAAAACCAACATGTTCACTAAATTATTCAGGTTTCCCTAATTGGATTGTCAACCATCCATAAACTGTCACTGCTAGGGACTGCTCTAAGGTAGCACCTGGCGGTCATGTGGTCAGCAACCATCCTCACCATCAGAGGCTCTGTAGAAGAGGCCGGCGATCGCTTAGTTACGCCCCCTTGGAGCAAGCCTGGCAGTGATGCAGCGGGTTTACTACCCGCTCCACCTGTCCATACAGCCATCCAAACACGGTGACACATATTCATCCTAGCTCAGTTTAGGAAGGGCATAAGGAACAGAATTTAATGTTTTAGGGGGGACTGTCAGGTGTAGGAATTTATTGAGAATTGATTGAAAACATTAAACTCTGTTGGTACCTTTTATATCCATTGATTACATCTAGAAACTGTCTATATACTAATTGCATAAGCCATTCTCTATTTATATTACCCTTGTCCAGTTAATTCAGATATTATACGCTTGGAATGCACAGCTTTTGCAAGAAAACTACCTTCAGAATGTATTTGTTCTGAAAGAGGCTGAAATAACGTATGGACTCACAAATATTAGCTTATACAGCAAAAAGCAGACAAAGATGGCGCAGAAGTATATTTAAACCAGCACAACACCCAAGCCAGATGTATTTCACTGAACAAACAACTCCATTTAAGGAAATGTGTTTTGCTGAGACTGTGCAATATTATGCAACGCATGCAGAAAATGGACTGATGTATATCACCATATTTGAATATGTATTTGCTATCCTTATAAACTTGCCTCCCCAAAAGCTAATTAACCGATGATCAAACAACACAATGTATCACACACTATAAAAGTTTCTACTTCCTGATAATAAATCAGAACTGCTATCCAGACAAATTTGTGTGGATGGTACTTCCTGGAGCTCCAGCTGTTTACAGCAAATATATATATTAATTTGGAGGAGATAGCAATCAGCAAGAGTACAGATACAAAAGGGTTAACTGTACTTCACAGCATCCTATTAGTTCAATGGCTAGAGGGAAAAATAGAATATTTTGGGATTATTTTATATGGATACTTGTGAGGTAGAAACTAAAAATAGAATTTCTTAAATGTGTTAGAACAGAAACTTGGTTTAAATGCCAGGTTGTTTTTGGATGATACCTACTCTTTAAAGGGATATTCTCAACATGCTGTTCCGTAGGTCTGCTTTTCACAGCCAGCTTCAGACTCAAACTTTCTGGTTAGGCTGTGAGTGGTTCTATAGCAGTGTTTGGCATATCAGCTCAGCTATTGCTAGCTGAACCTGTTATGGTGACATGAGTGCAGTAAGTTTGTAAACCGTAGTGCACATTGCTACAGAGCACTAAAGGGTTAAAACTTCTCCATAACATAAATGAGCTCTAGTACTGAAGATTACACACAGCAAGGAGTAATATCACCATGGTCGGGCTTTTTTTATTTACTTTGAATCATCTGCTGACAAGCTATTTGCTATTTCTTTTATGGAAATTCTTGGTGCGCCTTTGTGCTTATTATTATCAGTTATTTGTAAATAACGTAGGAAACATCAGCCACAGTTCAGACACATCCAGCTTTATTTTCCTGTCAGAAAAGAGTGCAAGGATTACATCAAAATACTCCAGTCTCTGCTAGCTATTAACAAGAAACACACCACAAAATTAGAAACTATTGAGAAGGCAGATGATATAATACATAGTAATAATGCATTTACAGGTGATAAAAAGTAGTGTAGAGGAGTCCATTAGAGAATTTGGCACTATAGTCTGGATACAGCACATACTACACCTTCAGCTCAGGTTTATGGGGTACATATGGCAGCATATCACAGTTCAGAAAGCTCTACACAGTTCACACTACAAAAGAAATTATTTGAGTTTAAGAAATACATGAAAAATCTCTGAAACAGACCCTTAAGAACAAGAATCCAGGTTAACAAACAACAATGTATATGTCATCATGATATTCAGTTTCTAGAAACGTAATGTATGTAGTGCTAGTCTAACAGTAATAACATGTTGGCCTTATCCTTGACTGCACAATCTGACTGGGTGTGAGGCTGCAATCCATTTACAAAAATGCAATTATGGCTTATGAAAATGCAATCTACAAAGTCTATCTAGGCAGGTGGATGCTTACAATTGTCTACAGCACAATCAGTTGTAACCATTAGATTAAAGTGACCTTTTATTGCATACCATAAGCTTAAGCAAGATTAGCATGAGCAAAAATAGTAGCATTGCCTGTTCAGAGCTCTTAGATGGAGCTGCAAAATCACTGTCATTACTATTCTACACAAAATTTATGGTAGGGGACAATAGAAGAAAGCTTCTCCATCAGGCGAGACCTGCCGAGCAGTTTATGTATATTGTTTTATTATGTAGGAGTACATTTACATAATTTGAGTAGTTAAAGTGAGGACAATTTTGAGCAATAAATTATCCTAAGAAGTGTGTCTTGCTACATTTCTAAGAAAAACTCATGAGGACATTCATCAAAATGGTGAAAAAAAAGGAAGAAGTTGCGCAGTAATTATTTCTGAAAGGTTCTCTGGAGCATAAATGCAGGAGCTGATTGGTTATTATGGGCTATTACGCCATTTTTTCCTTGCATTGGGCTTCATTCAGGTGGGAGGATTGTATTGGGTAGAACCACTGCTGGGAGTTTGGCTGTTGTATCCTTAATGCGGCCAGTTAAACACAGGCACAATACATCTGTCTAAGGCTGGGTTCACACTTTGTTATTCACTACATTAAAGGCATCTGTCAGAATACCATGAAAATAGGTAACTCAATGGATAAGTGATGTAGCCACAGCCAGACATGCAAATCAATGGAACAAACATAGTTCTATTTGGCCTACGCTTCCTCTATTTGTCAAACGTACATGTTTTCTGCATGGTGTAACCACCGGGAAATAGAGCAAATGTAGTCCAAATAGGACTATGTTCGTATATCCATTGGGGTACCTTTTGTTTTATGGTTTCCCGTGCAATAAAAAGTGTTATATAGCATTTTCTCCTACATTGGGTTTCATCCAATCAGGGCTTAGCGTTCCTTTTTCTAGAGCATAATAAGAGATGAAAACTGAGCTCTGATTGGTTGCGATGGGCAACAAAGACAGTCCTACTGCTAGACAGTTGGCATAACTGAGGCCTATAATGCTAATTTTTAAGGCAGAATGCTGGCATAATTTGTGCAAAAAATACTGTTCTTAATACTTAAAACCTATTTATTATTTACTGTTTCTAGACACTTTTGCACCTCGTCCGAAAAAACGGGCATGGCCGCAGTAAAGGGGTGTGGCTTAGTGTGCAACGCCATGCATCCAAGTTTAGTGGCATAAAGTAAGCCAACTAATAGAAGATGTAATTTTAGATAAAACAATCGGAACATGCCCCAGATTTAACAACACTATGATAAAGGTGATGCATTGTAAGACTGTCTAGTCTTAGTTTATGCTGTGTCATATAGTATTGATAAATCTGCCCCAATGTGTTGTGATTACTCATACAAATGTATTTTTCCATAAACTAATAGTTTTATCTTGCAATCTAACAAAATGCACAATTTCTGAGCATGAAAGGAATCTAATACATTGCATTGCTAGAAAATGCTTTTTCAAATAAAGGGTGACATATTACATTGGCTACCAGTGTGTAGTAAAAAGGCCCCATTAAAATGAATAATTATCCCACTTATAGTCGCATCAGTTTCTTGATATATCCATTTATTTTTGCCTACAGCTCTACACGTTGTATATTTCTGGATTTCAAATGAATCAAGGGGTAGTAGGAATTGAAAGTACTCGTTTTTCTATGAAAATGTAATCTATCAGTGGTATTGAGTGTATGTACTTTTGTATATTTCTAATAATCCTTCCATGACATGATCACTCTGTTATCTACTTCTGCCTCAAGCACCTTGAATTTCCACAGCACTTGTAAAGGTAACTATGTCCCATTACTCCTCTCCATACTATAGTGGGTCTAGCTTTACCCACACACAGTAACACTGTGCCAGCTCACAGAAACAAATATTAAAAATGAGCAATAAGCAAGCCATTCAGTTGCATATGTCTGCATTTTCTATCAACAGATTATTGAATTTGGCAACGTTTAAAAAAAGGGTTCTCTTTGCACTTTCCTTCCTATTTTTACATTGCAGATCGACAATAAACATTGAACATGCCTTTGTACAAGGTTGTGACTTGGTTACAAATTAACGATAACAATGCACAAAAAAGAAACATCTCGTTGTTCATTAAAGACTCCCGCAAGTTTTTAGCTTTGCATCTTCAATGCGGCACCCCATCGGAGCCATGCCCAGGGCTGGGGGAACACTGATGTCCCTTGTCTGCTTGACCTTCTAGTGACCTTCAGTTTTACTAGCCTTGGAATCATGTTTACTGGATCCCGAAGAAAGCAATGGGGAGACAGATCTTGAGCTTGTTTGCTTAGCCATGCTGTAGTGGCTAATAACAGTGTAAAATCTTCCCCGTGAGTTGGAATCCTGTGCAGAGTAGTAGGCATCCAATGAAGAAGGTATGCATCTCTTATGCTGCAAATTAAAGAAATGTCTTTTAATGCAAGAACACGATAGGCATAAATAACGATTTGCATGCATGCCAATGTGTTACTGTGTGTCTGGACAGTTGTAATAATAGTTAAAAAGGTTAAAAAAAAACCACTACATTGGAATTAGGGTCAGTCCAAATAGGAAAAAAAGTAATTCTTACCTAACTGTTTCCCACAACTGCCACTCCAGAGCTCCCGTTAATCCACTCCTGCTAACTTCTGGGTTCTTGTCCCGACACGCTGGAGAACCTTGGGCTCAATTTTAGGTGAATGCAGAGCAAGTCTAGAGGTCAAGAGGAGCCTATCACCAGGAGCTCCAGAATAGTGGCAGAGTGAGAAGCTAGGTAGATGTCAATTTCTTTCTTTCCTTTTGGAACCCCGTGACCTGAATGCACTGTAGTTTTTTCTTTTTATATATTTGTTTTTAATATTCCCTCTGGTTCTTTCGACTTTGGTTGTAAACATTAAATAGCACACAATGGGCCAAGAAACCAGTTGAACCTTGGGAAATATTGAAAAAAAAAACCAGTAAAAAAAATATAAATAAATAAATATCTTAAGCAAAAAAAAAATTGATAGATGAATGTCAATTATAAGAAAACCATACCATTTGAAGAAAAAGGGTTCCTTGAGCCCCAACTTGTATGTTGAACCAACCACTCGATGCCACATCAAAATGGAGAATGAATGAAGAGGTCCTTACCCATCTGCATGACTCTCCTTATTCACTTGTTATTCATGCTATTTTTAATGAACTTTTTTTTTTTAATTTGTGGGGGAGGGGGGTTAATCAAATAAAATCTGTAATTTAGTTTTTTGATAACATTTAAGTTTATTCTATGTTTACGTACTATTACAGAAGTACCATATTTCCATAGTTTTTTTTTCAGTATAGTTTTAGTAGCTTTGCTGAATATAGGTATATTTTATGGGAAAAGATTGCTATCTTGGCACATTCTAAGACCCAAAACTGCTTTAAATATTTCTCAGTGCCTGACTTTTATTTCTTTTATAGAGGGCATGGGGATAAAAGAGCAATTCTGATATTGTTTCTGCATTCTCTTTCATGTCATGTATAATGTAACTTAAGTAATGTATTTTTTTTACAGATTGTTACGATTACTGAACTTTTTTTATTTTTTTCAATTAAAAAGTAATTTTTCTTCTGTCTTTGGAGGGTAACTTCTTTATTTCCTTAAATTTGTCTAAACTCAACATGACCTCTTTTTTATCATCCTTTTACCACTTACATAATATCTTGGAACACATTGTATTCCAAAACTTTGTTGTCGTTATTTTTTTTGGATTTTAGGAACGATTCGGAAAGACCCTTTGGGCCCAGAGATAAAGGGAAAAATTATATAAGAAATCACCACCCTTTTTCAGACAAAAAAGGGAAATGTATCATTAAATTTTTATTAAATTACTTGTTCCTTTTAAATAAAAGGCCTGATTAGTTTTACAATTTTCCTTGATTACAGCAAAAATTAAGTTGGGTCAAATTTAAAGGTAACAGCATAAAAACCACACTCGTGTGTAGGGATTCCATTAGATATTTAGAAAAAACACACTCAGAGTGTGTTTTTTAAAAAATATCTATTGGAATCCCTACACACGAGTGTTGGATTATACTGCTGTTACTTTTTATCCTTGCCGGACATTTACAGACGGAAGTTGCTTTCCTTGTGCACCGTGTTGGAGAAAGGGAACACACAGACCCGTACAGTCCGAGATCTCCAGTGAGCATTTTTCTCTTTTTTTCCTCATTTATCCTTCGGTCAAACGGTCCCTTCCAAAATCAAAGAACAACACTACTTTTCAGTCTGTAACTGACAGGCAAAGTATTGGGCCATTCTTCTGGAATAGCCTAATAGTCATATACCTTTGGAAGATATGGAGACCTTAGACAGACAATTGTTTATCATGGAAACCACTGGCATCTTACAATTATGTCAAAGGGTGCTATTGGGCTGATAGAGGATGCCTCCTCTCTCTGTGAAACTTAGATGCCGAGGTCATTATTGACCATGTTATATCAGGGGTAAAAGGGGCCAGGATCGTGATAACTCTTTTTTTGCTTTGGAGCACGATTTCGTTTGTACTTACGCCTGCAAAGTGGCCTCCCCATTCTTTTGGATATACCATTAAGTCCTACTGTGGTAAAGACATCTTAATTAGTATACAGTGGAAAGTACATTTCTGGTGAGAGTTTATTGCATTTGGAGGTCTGGTTTTGTGATAGCTCTTAAGTAAACAGATAGCTTTAAAATTTTTTGACTGAATAAGATATAAAAATGTAGTAGGGGTGTCATAGTTGTGTTAAACTAGTACAAATTCAGTAGGTATCCCTCTGATTTCTTCATTACATCTGACATGTTTGGATGTGAAACTGCAAAACTGAGATAAATTAGGAACTTTCTGTGAAGATCAATGCTGAGTAATCAGCTTATTCATCACTATGTAGCAGAAAAAGCAAATGCTTTATATGCATCTTTTCATTTTATATTCTTTAACAACATTAAATCACATTGGATTCAATTAGACTTGTTGACACTGATCTACTGAAAAAGACTTTTTTAACCCCCCCCTGCACAAGGCCACAACGTGCCCAATTTGGCATCAGAAAGGCCACCAGTCTTGTCATTTAACCCTGGGGAACATATCAACGCGACTTTGGCACAAAGAATAAAAAAATGAGGTTCCCAACCTAAATGCCATGTTCACTTTTTAAAAAAGGCATTCCTGATAAAACCCCGTGGTATTATGTTAAGGACATATTTTTGGGTTTTCCCTAACAAATTTGTACAAATTATTAGCTTGGCAAAAAATATGGGGTCAATCACACAAAAAATTGAAAAGTCTCCCTGTATATATCCTTACAGTATAAGAAAAATATCATTTTTCTGTGAGATGAATGCTCCCAGCATTTTAAAAGGAAGCACAAATCCTGTTTTTTTTTTAAGCATATTTTTCAGAAAAAATTTTTTTGTTTTTTTTTTTTTTTTGGAAAAAAATTTTTTATAAAAATGACACAAACTCAACCACGGCCCTTTAGGGGGAATTTGCGTACAGAGACATGGGCAAAAACTTAAGGAAAATTGTGTTAAAAGCAGCAACAAATGCTCAAGGTCTGAAAAAAGCAAAAACAAACGCAATATATTTGGTAATGTCTTTAGTAGCTTTTCCAACAATTTTTTTTAAACTAATCAATGAAAGGAATACCTCTTTAAAGGGGGTTTTCCCCGCATGCTGATTCACTGATTCACTGGCATTTTTGCACTCCCTCTGTCTCCCCCCAGGGTGTGGGTGGTTACAGCAGTGATTAGCATTATTAATTTCAATCATTTCTCTCAGAGCAGGGGGTTGTTATTAAAAAAAAATTTAAAGGAAAGCAATGCTTTTTAGGCTCCACTTTTACTTTTGGTTTCTGCAGAAACTTGTAAATCTAATTAGTTCACTCAAGCTCAGACCTTCATCCTTTTCCCTGGGGTGACCCTTTTCTGCTCTAATTAATCAATTTAAAAAACATCTTTTTGGATCAGGGCACCTTTGAAACCTGTGTGCACTCAGAGGTGATAAAAGTGTCTCTATCCATGAAAAAGTAAAATCTATTGACCAATGTATTAAAAAATGTCTTTTTTAACATCCCTTTAGGAAACAAATCTCAAAGTGAGGGGAAAAACCCCTTAAAGCCCAATAATATCGGGTAGTTCTGTAAAATCATTTTTTAACAATCCCTCTTACTGGGTTACATGACGTGACACCCAAAGTTAGACAACACGGGGCACCATTCACAATAAGTTGGTCACAGCTCACCTTCTTCCCCTACCTACATAATGACTTCCCCCCAGTACGGGATGCTCTCAACTCTCCCCATGAAGTCAAGAGCCAGGTCCCGTGACAGGATCCATGTAGCACAGTCAGATTAATAAATGCTGTCAAAGCAGCACTGGCAAAATGGCTGTCTTTAAAAATCAAAAACATAAAAAACAATTAAAATAGCAAAAATAAAAAAGCTAAGAAAAAAAGAAAATGTATCATTATTTGGTTTTTTAATTTTTGAGAAAATATTCTTGAGACTTTTTTTAAAAAGCTTTTTTACATGAAAAGCTGAATGAAATCCAGTTAAAACTCCCCCTAATCCATCTGCCTAGGGGCTGCTTTTCACATTTAATTTTAGTGCCTGCTAGAAGTGGACAATTGTTTGGTTGACACTTTAGTGTTTGGGTGCATTAAACTTTATAGCATCTACAAGCTGAATTGTGATGTTTGGGGCTTTTGGTGTTTAAATTAACACGCTAAACATACGTTCACTTTAAAAAATTTTCAAAGCGAATAAAGGTTATAACCCAAACATTTAATGAAAAAAGGAGAAACAAAGCTAGAGCTAGATTTTGATATGAGGATTAAAATCAGTAATTATCCAATGTTTAAAATTTTCCCAGGAAAATTTTTGAATGTGATTCAGTTTTTGGGTTATGCTCATATTAAAAGATTTCATTTAAATTTATTTGTAAAAAGTCATTGTTTTGTTGTTGTATTGAGGATGCAGGTCATCAGGAATAAGTCCAATCTGGGATACTGACTTTCAGAATCAGAACACTTTATTCCATGCTTCATCCATAAATCCCTGTCTAGCATCTACGAACCTCTTAAGTTATTTCCTCCTCTCTTTATCGGAGGAGGAGATAATCACTTTGCTTGGTAGACAAAGCAAATTTTTTTTGCAGAACATAATCCATGAGGTTGAGTTGGTGGCCTCCGACTCATTCTTGGATAGCATTGAGACATCTCGTTATCCGATAAAGTCTATGAATTTTCTTTGGCATCTCTTTTTAGTGTTGCTGAACTAGTTGCATTTGGTGGGATATCCTCATCAACAACTCCTCTGTACTTGCTCCTAGATCATAGCACGAAGCTTTTTAGAATGGGACACATTTCTTGTGACTTGATGGCCCTGGTGTTGAGCAGTAACCATGGTACCTTGCACAGTGTTGGGCTGGGTTGATTAGGGCCCACAGGTGGAGTTGGTTCTAGGGGCCCACCAGTTTCTGGGCCCACCGGTGGAAATTGTTTTAGAGGCCCACCCTACAGTTACTGTAAATGACTATAGATGCCTCCTATACTCTGCATCTTGCTTTTTGCCTCTCTTTTGATGCATTTTTGCCTCTTCTGAGGATGTGTATGCAGTTAAAAAACAACTCCAGGTCCACCATGCTCGGGGGCCCACCGGTGGTTTCACCTTTTCCCCTGTGGGCCAGTCCGAACCTGACCTTGCATGACTTGTAAGGGTTCAGGATGATATGGGGATGATAATTTGTCTCTGGGTCTCAGCCTTTTTAAGGACCCAGTTTTCCACTTCCATCTGTTTGCTATGGAATCATTGAAAAACAATGGAGTCTGGATAGAAACTACTGGGACGTTTGGAAGTTTAATGCCCAAAGTACCTACTGAAAGTGCAGTTGCCAGTGGAGTTCCTGTAGTGGAGTTTGGGGTGGCCCTGTACTGTCTAAGGAATCTGTATAATTCTAGTTGTAGATCCGTGTGCTCCATGGTAGCAAGAGTTTGTTGATGGATTATAAAGCGTTCTACTTTGCCATTGGCCTGAGGCCAGTAAGGAGTTATTTTCCTGTGGGTAAAGCCAAGATACGTTGCAAAAGACTGAAAGTCTGCTGTCACGGCACACGTTTCTGCCGTGAAGCAGCAAGGTGCTGCAGAGGTTAATCCCTCTAGCTGGTCGACACACCCTGGGAGAACCAGGCTGATGAGCATAGGATTGACAGCTCGACTTCTAATCAGGTCAGAGGAGTGTCGCACAGGCCAATAAAAAGCCCGGAGACCGCGCCAATCAGCTGCTGGGGCGGTGTCCAGGCGCCTCATTTAAACCTCTCAGTATTGTCAGCCCTTTGCGGTGAAAGGTTTCCCTGTTCCTCTTTGTATTGCGTTCCTAGTATTTGACCTCGGCTTGCCTTTTGACCACGTTTTGTCCTACCGTTTCTGTACTGCGTTACCGCTCGTGTTTTGACACTTGGCTTGTTTCCCACTTACTCTGCTGGTTTCTGATTTTGGCTTTGACGTTCCCGACAGTTATCTACCCAGACTATTTGACTCTACTTTCCCCTGACAGCCCCACACTTAGTGCTTGTCGTCCAGTTGGGGCCTGCCATCTAGGGCAGCACGCCAAGTAGGCAGGGACAGTGGGCTGGGTGACAGTCAGGGCCCACTGCACCTCCTCTGACGTGACATCTGCACTACTGAAAGGCTGTCCATTCTTGGTCTTTACTGTTTTAGGTATGCCCCAAGCAGAGAAGATCTTGTCCAATTTTGGTATAACAGCTATTGCAGAGGTGGTGGAAACAGACTCAATGACTGGAAACCTAGAAAAATCATCTATGACAACCAGTAAATAGGAATGCAAAAATCAACACTAACAGCAATCCATGAACTTTCTTGCAGAGGGGACATTTTTAATGGTGCTCAGCTATGTCAACCGTAGTTGCTGCAAGGTATACATGTTTCGATGAGAGCTTCCACTTCTTTGTCTAGTCCTGGAAAACATACTTTGTCCCTAAGGAATTGCTTTGTTTTAACCACAATTGATGAGACTCTTAAAGGGTTGTCTCACTACAAAGATTTATTTTTATGTTAAAGATGTTTCAGAAACAAGTCACTTTTACAAAATATGTCCATTAACAGTGTCCGACTTATTCCTGAATATCCCATCATGTATGGTCTGCATCAGCTCCTCAGGTCGCTATAGCTACAGATCTGTATGATCTCTCATGATAGGCTGCCAGCACTGGTCGTTATAGCTACAGACCTGGCTTCTACTGCAGCCTACTAGAAGCCAGTAAACACACCCCTGAATTCAAAATTAAACTAGGAAAACAGAACTGAGGTAAGATGAATCAATATAGTGAGACAACCCCTTTAAGCCAGATCGAGCACTCTGTTTTGAAGTTTCTGGGGTATTACCAGGCTATTGTCATGCAGTAGGAATTAGAGTCAGATACAGAGTGGGAATTTTCTTGCAATAATGAAGGCAATGCAAGTATGCTGTTTGATCCTTGACTTGACTGAAGGCGATTTTCCCCCGGGTTTTCCTTGGGGGGCAGTGGGGGGGGGGGGGCGGGTGGGGGGGGGGGGCCCGTTGGGCCGGGGGGGGCTTTTTTGGTTTTTGTTTTGGTTTGGGAAAAGTTTGTTTTCTTTTTTGGGGGGGCAGGGGGGGGGTGGGGGGTGGGGGGTTTTGGGGGTTGGAAAGCCCCGTTGTTTTTGGGGGGTTTTTAAGGTGTACAGTCAAACCTTTTTAAAGGTAAATGTTTTGGGATTTATTCTTTGGGGGGGGGAAAATTTTGGGGGGGGGTTGTTTTTTTTTCCCCCTGGGTTTGGGGGGGGTTTAAAAGATTTTTTGGTTCAAAAAAATTTTTTATATTTTTTAACGGGGGATTTTTTGGGGGCCCTTTTTTGGCTGATGTTCCTGGTGTTTAAAGACCTGTTGGGGGTTTTGGGGGGTTTTTTTCCCCTCCTTTTCAAAAGGGGGGGGCCCCCCCGAATTAAAAAAAATAGGCAAAGGGTGAGAAAAATTTGCCCCCTTGGGGCATTGGAGCGGGGTTTAAAAGGTTTGAGCAAAAAATTGAGTGATAGGTGGGGTCGAAATGGGCAAAATTGTGTTTGTTTGGGTTTGCGGGGGGGGTTAAAGCAGGGCCCGTTTTAAAAAAAAGTTTTAAAAAAGGGAAAGTTAATTTTTTTTTTTATATATTTTTTAAATCCAATTGTTTAAATTTTAAAAACGTTTTGGGCTTTTTTTTTTTTTTTTAAGGGTTTTAAAAATTTTCTTTTTCCCCCCTTTTTTTAAATTAGGGTTTTTTTGGGGGGGGAAAGCTTTAATTTGGGGGGAAGGTTTGAAAATGTTTATTGAAGAGGGAATTTTTTTATTTCCCCCCTTTTTTAAAAAAAAAAGAGGGAAAATTTAAGGGCATCCCCCCACAACACAAGGTCTTCTTTTCACTGGGAATAGCCTGTTTTGTTTCTGTTAAAACCTTTTCTAGGAAACTGTGAAATGCTCCAGTTTTGGGAACCCGAGTTTAAAATTGCACCAAGGGGTACAACTGGGTACAATTAGCTCTGTAGTTTTGGGGTCAAAAAATTTCCATGACTAGACTCTAGTCAGATGGACTTCAGGTTTCAAATGCTGTTTTTGTTCAACAGTCCTGACAAGGGTTTTCTTTGTGAGGGGGGAATAGGGGTTTAGAAACATTTCAGATTAGGTATGAAAAAGTACGTTGTGACCAGCCAAAAATCCAACATTTGAGGGGGCTCAGAGGATGGCTATTTTCTGGAGTTCTGAATGCCATTTTAAGAAAAATACAGCAAAAAAAAAGTGTAATGACTTCTGGGGGACTCAATTTGACGGATTTACAGTTTGATTAGGTTTTTCAGTCTTAAATACTTTTTTTTGCGCTTGTATATTCCTCCTGGCTTTGAAAAAATAAGGAGTCACACTGACATTGGGACCCAGGTTTTCCTAAAAGAACCTCCTGATAACATTCTAAAATTTTTTTCTGCAGCGATAAAAGCCAAATTCACCTTTGAATTTTCGCCCCCCGAATGAGTGTTAAAGTTTTGTCTTTTTGTAAAGGGTTTATTCACTGAAAACCTCGGGTGCCCCTAGGAGAACAGTGCGGGACCCCCCAAATTTTGTATTATTTAAAAAAAGGGTTTTTTTTAAAAAGGAAAAGGCTTTTGTGTTATACATTCATCCAGTTCCAGCCTGACTCCTTGTGATACCCCGGTTTTACAGGTGTTTAACCTCAAAAAAAGACAATTTTATTCGCCCGATATCTTGGTGACAATGTTTTTTTTTTAATTTGAAACCCCCCCACATCTTTTTCACTTAAACTTGATGAATCCAAATCCTTGTTGATTTGAATTTTTTTATCAGTTCTGCAAATTCAGCAAGTTTGAAGTTGTCTTAAGGGATTGTCTCACTAAAAGGAAATTCCATTTTTGTTAAAGATCTTGCAAAAACAAGTACTTTTTCAATATGTGTCCCTTTTAAAAGTATCCTATATTCTGAGATATCCCCTCTTTTTGGGGCTGCATAGCTCCTCAGGTCGCAAAAGTTAGACCTGTTCAATCTCTCATGATAGGCTGCCAGCACTTTTTTGCTATAGCTACAGACCTGGCTTCTACTGCACCTAGTAGAAGCTATTTAAACACACCCCCTAAATTCAAAATGAACTAAAAAACAGGACTGAGGTAAGATAAATCATGTAGTGAGACAACCCCTTTAAAGAGTTTTCTCACCACAGGCTTTCCAGACATGAGCTGTTTCTCTCTGTCTTAAAGTTCAAATCCAGAGGCGGTTTCTCATCCAGTAGGCATGTCTTCCATCACTGAAGAGTGGTGACTCATCACACCCCCTCCCTTCTTCCTCCTGAGTCATCATCATTTTTGTGTTAGCAGTGGGAGAAAAGAGGATGTCACAACTTTGCAGCCCGGGCCAGCGATGGTCATTCTCATGGCTGAAGAGCTGTCACCTCCATCCTAGGCTCTAATCCTTGTAACCCGAACAAGTGCATTGGTATAAACAGTTATACATACAGCCTGAAATGATGAAACAAATGTGAGAAAATGCACTCTGCCCCCCCCACTCGTTATCAGGCAGGGGGTTTTAAAAGGGGGAGCAAAGTGTATTTGGCTGTGTTATAGGGTGGGGAGAGTGAATTTTAACAGCTAGAAACTCAGTAATTGCCCAGATCCTTCACAAAGAGCTTTCACTGGGAGAGGAAATAGAGAGCTCAGACGGCCTTTATTACCACAGCAAAGGGGGGGGCAGTGAAAGACAATGAGAAACATAGACAAGTCAGCAGCTAGCACAGAAAGCCAGTTTCAGTTTCATTCTCACACAGCACAGAGGGAAGACAGTGCAGGAAGCCATCCAGGCATGCCCTGCCCAGGGGTGAACAAAATATCAGGTACCCAATTACAGCAAAGGTTCTTGCCTCGATCCCCAGCTTCAGATTTAGCACTAACAATCACAGATTAGCTAATATATATTATACTAAAAGATTAGGTAATACAAACCAATTGCCAAAGTGCTTATTTTTATTGTACCTATCATTACAGATATGATCTTTCTAGCGAGAAAACCCCTTTAAGCGCACAAATTTTATTCATCAGTACTTTCTTTTGCTGACTGCTTTGACTGAAAATTGAAAATGTAAAAGGCTGCATTATATGTGGAGAAAAGTGCTTACTTAGTGCTGTTTTGCCCTACTTTAAAAGTCACTGTTCTCCTCTGTATTTGGCAGAATTGTGAAAATATCACAGACTTGCTCCCCAGCATTGTGTAATAAACATAGCTTTCTTCTTGCATTGTCAGTAAAGTTCATTGACTTTGGATTTATTTCCCGAATGCTGTCAAGTTTACTTGGGGGTTGTAACATCCCAAATGCAGAAAAAAAGGGTAAGTTTGGCCTTAGCTGGTGCAAGCATTAAAAGTCTTGTACACAATTTGCTGTATTGCTGAAATAACTTTAGCTGATTGTCACCAGTTGTGGTGTTGCAGTGAGGAAAGACGGGTCACGGGGATAAGTTCTCTCTGAGACTTACTGGATCAGAACACTTTATTCCATGCTTTATCCATAGCTCCCTGTTTGCATCTACTACCCCCTAAGTTAACTTCTCCTCCCTTATATATCACTGTTGCTAAGCAGACAAAGCAAAATGAGTGAACAGCAAAGAACACATACAACAGTTATAAAAACATCCCAATTGTAATTTTCGAATTTTTAGCATTGTTTTTTTCTTCTGGGAAATGTGAGAAATTGATTGCATACCTTGTATACAAATCCATCTGGGCAGCTGTGATCATATGTGAAGGCTTGTACACCACAAGAAACACTATGCAAGCAAGAAAAGCCAGTTTCCAACATTAGGAGGTAACCTAGAGGGAAAAGAAGTAAAATAATTTTTATTATTGTATACCCTTTTAACAAAATAAAACCTAATCATTGACAAAAATATGCTGTGACTTCCTAAATGTAATTAAATTTGGATCTCAGTGATGTTTAAAAATTTTTAAAATATTTAGTGTAAAAAAAAA
>JAODAL010052526.1:0-25910 GCA_025379985.1 Phyllomedusa bahiana
AAAGGAAAAAAGGGATAAAAAAACCCGAAAATCACATTGTAAATTAAAAAAAAATTTTTGCAAATTATGGTGGAAAATAATATTGGTCACCTAAAAACAAGCAAGATTTCTGCTCTCACAACCTTTAACTTCTTCTTTAAGAGGTTCCCTGTCCTCCACTCATTCCCTGAGTAAGGCACCTGTTGGCCTTTTTTTATTAGTACAAAAGACCCTTCCCCCAAAACCATAAACTTCAAACATTTGGAATCAACTGATTTGAAAAATACTTAAAGGGGTGCTTCACACATTTCGTTTTTGGTGCTTTTTTTATGCTTTTTTTTTTTATGCTTTTTTGTGCAGGAAGGCACAGCAATTAAATGCTTTCTTTGCTGCACAAAAATATTGCCCAATCATATTATTTTTTAGCCAAGGCCTGATAGGAAATTCCAGTTTTTCTCGTTCTTTTCTACAGCCGTTCCAAATACACTACACTTTTGCATATGCCCACCTTCTTTCTCTAGGGCAACACAGATCAACGGGCGGAGGGAAGTATCATGATGGGAATAGCCCTTAAATTTATCCTGCCAATTAAGAAAAAAACACCAGCCCAAAAAATCATGGGGTTTAACACATATTCCAGCCAAGTCATTTATAGAGCCAAAGACTGCCCTTTATTTTTTTCAAAACAGAGAAGGCAACAGGAAATGTTTTTTTAAACAAAAAAAAAATTGTTTTTTTTTCCTTATCCTTTATTTCAACAGGGAAAACAAAACAAATGTAAAGAAGGTAGTATTTTGACAAAAGTAACATTTTTGCAAAGTAAAAAATGTAAGTGTGGCGTGCATATTTGTTCAACCCTCTGTACTCTGGAACATTATGAAAAAAAAAACCAAAAAAAGGGGAACATAAAAAAACACCGGGGATAAGCTGGGGCCCAAGGTGTATTGCGGGGTTTTGGTTTTTTAAAAAAAAACAGCCAACCCTTTTAACATCTCACAGAACACTGTTCAATCCATCATTCCAAGTGGAAGGAATATGGCACAACTTCTAACTTACAAAAACAAGACCATCCACCTAAACTGACCGCTCAGATAAAGGATAACACTAATTAGAGAAGCAGCCAAGAGGCCCAGGTCATTTTTGAGACTTTAGAGATCCACACTCAGGTGGAAATCTTCCACAGAACAACTATTATCATGACTCCACAAATCGGGCTTTTAAAGGGAAAAAGGGAAGAAGAAATTTTTTTTTGAAAAAGGGGCCCTAAAAAATTTCCCATTTGCAGTTTGCAAAAATTTTTGTAGAGGACACAGCAGGCATGTAGAAAAAATTTTTTTGGTCAAATAGCCAAAATTAACTTTTTTGCCTTAATGTTAAATCTGTGTGGAGGAAAAACCAACCTGAACATTTAAATTTGAACAAAACAATCCCCACCGTAAAGCAGGTTCGGGGACACATCAAGGAAACAGGGCCGGGACAAGCCCTTCTGGGGCCCAGGGAAATGAGCAAACCCTCCTCCCCCCCCCCCCCCCCCAATGAACCACCCCCTTTTCTATTCTAAACCCTTTATCCCACAAAAAATGCCCCAAAAACCTTTTTAAATTTTCCAAGTCAGGGGCCGCAGGCCCTTTTTCGTTTTTTTTGCCGTCCCCTCATCAAAGCGCTGGCGAAAAATACAAATGTTATATAAACGCTGGCGACAAAAAAAAAAAAAGACGAGCAGAGAAAAGGGCGGCTGTTCCCTTATTTCTATTGCCGTCTATGGGGCCAGCATGAACGATTGGGGTTTTTGGCGCTTTTAAAAAAACCTAAAATTTACGAAAATAAAATCGTAATCGGTAAAAGTGGGGACAAGCCTTTGGACTTTTTTTGTCCGTGTGAACATCCACTTTTTAGATGCATGTCCCCGGGGGTCCGCGAACGGGCCCAACACACATCTAACAATTACAGTGACTTTTTCACTGCTGGTTAAAGTTAAACACGCAGCAGCGTTTACACGAGGGGGTCATTCAAAATGAAATTATCGCCGTTGCGTGTTTTCATTTGGGGGGGCCCGGGGCTGATCCGATTTCAGATTCACTCTTTAAAAATTACCTGTAAATTTTCTGGGAAAGGTCCAAAAGACGGACACAAAAAAGGGGCAATGCAAAACCAAAAAACCCCGCCGTCGCTCATGTGAACGCCCGGGCCTTTTTGTCCCCCTTTTAAAAACGCAATTTATAATCCACCTGGCCTTTTTTTAAATTGGTTTTTATTTGGTTTTTTTTGGTTTGGTTCCGGGTTTTTTTTGACAGACCCCGGAAAGCATCACAAAAGTGTAAGTTCACACATGCAAGATGCCGGGGGGAACATGCCCTTACAGTCCAAAAGCCTGCTGGATAGGGGGCAAAACATTGCCCCGGGGTCTGCCCCCTTGCTCACCCCCCCACTCCCCCATCACAAGATGTCCGCTTTGGGGCCCATCCCAAACACTAACCCACAAACAAAAGGGGATGGGGAAGGTGTGTATCTTTGTGACACACACGGGACTTTCCCCCTTTAATTATACGACCCCTGTAGCAAACAGAATCTGCAGGTAGCGGTCAGTCAGTCCTCCGAAAATTTCCCAACTCTAAACCCCCGTGTCCCCGCTGCCAAAACCGGGCAGGGCCCTCTTAAAAAGCATTAGGACCCCTGGGCAGAGCTTTTCACTGGGCCCCCCAAACAACACAAAAACTTTAGGGGGGTGCACACTATGATATTGCATCATTTGAGGACCCTTGGGTACCTGAAAAAAAATACCCTGCGATACCGCGACAGTTTTCAAAAGGGGATAAAAGTAGTGATGACGATTACTTGACTATCGTCATGGGGTCAAGTCGATATCGTCAATTATCATGCCTATACCGATACGATTAGATTATCGCCGATGACCTTTAAAAGCTATGGGAGAGAAACAACACCTTCATTCTTACACCCAAACGGGGTGGAGAACTGGAATTTAAAATCCCAACATAAACTGGAAACACACACTTAGGCAACACACTTATTTAAAAAAGTCACAGAAAAAAAGTCACGACCCCTCCTTCCCTGTCCTTGTACCACACATGACCCCCTTAAACCTGCATGACCCACAAAATTAAAAAGGCCGAATGCAGTATTATTTGAACCATCATTTTACTTGAACTGGGCATTGACTATCCCTTTTTCCTTGGGGAAAGCAGCATGACCCTTAAACCGTCTGACCCCCCAAATTAAAAAAATGCCGGAAAAAGGATTATTAACCACCCTTTTAGGAAAAAATTTGGGAAAAGACTATCCCTTTCCTGGGCCCCAGCATGGCCCCAAACCTGCAGCCCACAATTAAAAAGTGCCGGGAAAAAGGGGTCTTTCAACCACCATTTTAGTTTAACTGACATAGACTATCCCCCCTCCTGGGCCCCACATGAGCCCCAAACCGCAACCACCAGATTTTTTAAAAATGCCAAAAAAAGAGTCTTTTAACCCCCATTTTTGTTAACTGGACATTAACTACCACTGGGGGCCCACATGAGCCCCCAAACCCCCAGACCCACATAACGATGATATGAAACATTTGTGGGCCGGACTGGGGGACGAGGAGGTAAGACCTGCTGATGCGGTTGCATTAACCACTGAAAACAGATTTTCACCTGTTTGTTACGAATTCACGGGGGGCCCCGACCCCGCGATGCATCCTGATGGGCCTGCAACCGACGACCTGGGTTGCGTGTTTTTGCCAGCCTGGGAAGGGGCCCCTTCTCTCGTACCTCTACCTCCCTGTCCACACCCCTCTTTGCTCGCTAACCACCTCATTTCGCTCCATGTTCAAAAAAGATAAAAATTTAAAAAGGTAGGAGAATTTTTGACAGTCCTTTTTGAAAGACGGCAAATCACACTATTCTTAAACCCCAATTTCCTACAGCCACAGGACAAAACTGAAAAGTTCGCAAATACCTGTGAAATGCGGTTTTGGGGGAAAACCTAAGACAAAATCAACATGTTTTTTCCTTCATCCCCGGAATTTACAACTCCCAAGGACAGAATTGAAGTTTTCAAAAAAATAACATACAAGAACGCTATCTGCGCCAAAAAAAAATGAATTCAACATCAACAAAAATATTCAGAATTACCGGATGAAAAATTGCATTTTTTGCAGCAATGACAACGAGAACTGTTGCAAAAATTTTACAAACAGAATTGCGTACAACGTGGCTATTTTAAAAAAACTAGGGCCGCACCACGTGAATACGCTATTTAAAAGTTATACGGATAACAAAGGGGGTTTTTTGCACAATGAAACCACCAACAGTAATACAAATTCTGTATCCAAATTTAAGTAAAGGTGGGTATTCAAAAAAAATGGGGGGACCAAAGTGCAATGCAGATTTAAAGTTATACGGATAATAAAATTTGGGTTTTTTCACCAAAGAAATACAACAGCAATTACTAAAAAATTTCTGTATTCAAATTTAAGTACAAGGGGCCTTGAACAAAAATGGGGCCCCACCAAAGTGAAATACGCTAATTAAATGTTATATGGATAAAAAAGGTGTTTTTTTTCACCTTTTAGTTACACCTGCAATTACTAGCAAATTTTTGTATCTAATATAATACAAGGGGGGCTTTGAACAAAAGGCCTGTGCCAAGTGAAAAATCACTGAAATTAAAAATTTTGTACAATAAAAAAATGTTTTTTTGCACCTATGATTACACCGCAATTCACAAATTTCTGTGTCGTAATATAAGTACAAGGTGGGTCTTTGAACAAAAATGGCCTGCGCCAAAGTGAAAAACACCAAATTAGATTATGTACAGATAATAAAATTTTTAATTTAGAGTTTGTAAACTGTTTTTCACTTTGAAATCATGTGTTTTGCCACGCATAATGGGTAATCTGCAGCAAGATCTCCAAAATTTAAGTTTTGTTGTTGATATTCCTCATGGAATTCAGTGTAACAGAAGACAGGAGAGCTGGTGTTGTTGCCGTTTACTACTTGTTCTTGGTGGCTGTCATTTCTGAAGCCGCTGATTGGATTCAGCAGTCACCTGTCATTGTCAGACTTTATCGCTCAAAGCGAATCACTTTCAAATGCTGAAGTCCGACAATGGCAGAAGACTGCTGAATCCAATCAGCGGCTTCAGAAATGACAACCACCAAGAACAAGAAGACAACTATAAATAAGTATATTATATGAGTGGTTGCTAATTACATGAAATTGTTATAAGATTTAATGTCATATATATATATATAAAATATATATATATATATATATATATAATTAAAATATATCCTCCCTATGTATATATGATAATGATTTATTAGGGGTGTGTATATATATATATAATATATAATATATATATATTTTATAAATATAATACACACACACTAA
The DNA here is from genome assembly GCA_025379985.1 of Phyllomedusa bahiana. Taxonomy (NCBI): domain Eukaryota; kingdom Metazoa; phylum Chordata; class Amphibia; order Anura; family Hylidae; genus Phyllomedusa; species Phyllomedusa bahiana. Next base: position 5,370 of record JAODAL010052526.1, read on the forward strand.
TAAATCATATCATATATACATAGGGGGGAAGTTTAGAATAAGCAACAATACAGGCGTAGGTCTGTTCAGTGTGAACACTTGTCTCAGCTGAGCTGGGGCTTTCATATGCTTTCATTATGGCCTGATGACCCTGACCTCCATTTGTTATTAGTGACTGATAAGACAGTGGGGGGGAGAGGTGTTTTATCAGCTCAGCCTGGGTGCTCCTGGAATGTGCGGCCATCCATGTCTGCTCCGAACTGTGCGAGGAGCTGGACGGCTGCACAGTAGAAATATATATACTTGGGAAGGCATCAGCCGGCCACTCCCCATCGGTCCCAAAGCGTACCTCACCGCCACATCACTCCTGATGCCAGGATTGGGACAAGGTATTCTGATGCCCTAGGCAACCAAGGCACAAAGCGCCCCCAAAGTTGAAAATTCATCCCACTTTATGCCTCTTTGCTCCCCCTTTTCTGCCTTGGATGAAGTGGCGCCCTAGGCGGTCGCCTACCTTCACCCACCCATCGTCCCGGCCCTGCCTACTGCAATCACTGATGACAATGACAATAGAAAATTTGGCGAAAGTGCAGTTGCCCGTCACTTTCATGAAAGACGCCACGGAGTCTCAGAACTCCGATGGTGTATTTTAGAACAGGTGTATCCCTTAGAAGGCATATCAATAGAAAGAATACTCTTGCGTAGAGAGACAATGTGGATTTTCAAATTAGACACACTGAATCCCAAAGGGTTAAATGAGAATCTTAATATGAATGTATTTCTATAAATGTAACAATGTATGTTCTGGAATCATATGTTTTTAAATGTTTTTAATATCGTCAGACATGGTTACTAATTGATTGCAGTTATCAATCTCCTATATAAGCAGAGTCTTGAATCACCTACCTGTGCTTGAGAAAGGAGGAGTTTGTCTCCGAAACGTCGCTTCCCTGTAGGGTGACGCCCCACGTCCATACTGCTTTTTCACTAGTCTACATGCGGTTGCATGATACTAAGTTGGAATAACTTCACTGCCCGTGGATACTGCTGTTGCAGATCATCTAATGGAATACAAGTATGTCTGAACGACTGTTTTACTGAATGAAGATGGCTAATAAATGTGAGTTTTATTGTTAATTTTGGTCGGAATGTTATATGTTTATTGAAGACGGCACTAGGAGAGTTGCCATATCCGGACCACTATCTACACGAGGCAGTGTGCATTACATATTAGCCCAGGTATACGCTATCACGCAATCACTGATGAAGGAGTAGGAGCTCAGAGTCCCGCTCCTCACAGACCTGCCCACGCTCGTTCAGCAACAGAAAATGTCAACAGTTATAAGAGCCGGAGACAAAGTAAATAACCGCACCAGCATTTAGATTCTACCGGTGCACAGGAGAACAAATTAAGACGGCCATGCACATAGGAGAACATGCAAGAATCAGTCCAGACTCCAGAGTGAGGCACGTAGCTGCACGGCGCCTGTGGTCATGTGCTCCGCAGAAGAAAGGCGCCGCGCAGCAGAGGAAGGAAGGGTGGTGGGCTCGCCGAGCAACAGCAGACCTGACTGGTAAGACTGAGCGCTGTGCTTGCAGCCAGGCAGCCGCTGCTGTCAATCACAGTGTGCGCCTGTCAGATCGCGGCGCCGGACGGCTGACGTGAATGGCAGTGGGTACTATAATGTATATGCGCGCAGCGCCCCCCACGTGACGGGAAGAGGTGGCGCCCTAGGCGATCGCCCACCTCTGCCTACCCATCATCCCGGCCTTGTATGGAAATGCTTTGCTTAAGCAGGAACTGGGAAGCTGATGAGATATGATGAGAAGATAGATGGACCTAAATACAGAGCAATACTGGAGGGAAACCATTGCAAAGACCCAAGACATACAGCTAGAGCTACAATGGAATGTAGCTCTGGCTGTACATCAACACATATGAATGTGTTAAAGAGGCCCAGACCTAAATCTCATTGAGAATCTGTGGTATGGCTTGAAAATTGCTGTTCACAAATGTTTGCCAACCAATCTGACTGAGCTGGACATGTATTACAAAGAAGAATGGGCATAAAATCCAGCCTCTAGATGTGCAATGCTGTTAGAGACATAGCCCAACAGATTGTAGCTGTCCTACAATGTATTGATTCAGGGGCTGAATACATATCACACTTTTCAGTTTTTTTTAATTTGCAAAAATTTGGAGAAGCACCTACAATTTTGTTTACACCCCACAAACAGCTGCTACTTTGTGTGTTTCTCTATCACATTAAATATAAATAAAATGCATTTGTGATGGGCCTGTAACGTTTAAAATGATTAACAGTTCAAGGGGTGTGAATAATTTTGCAACCCACGAGTATATATTTGTGCATCCTGCAGCTGTTGGATAGTTCATGTGGGAGGATCAGTAGAGCAAACACAAGGTTTGAGATGGTCCCACAGAGGCTCAATTTGGTTCTTGAAAATTAGAGGACCAGGTTAGTATTTGGAAGTCTTGGTCATGCTCTTCCAACCAATGTCAGACATGTGACATGTCTCGTTGTCTTGCTGAAAGATCCCATCCGCCCACCAGTTTCTGTTCTACCAGCAACGGTTTCAGGATGTTTGTTCTCTAATGTTTCTTTTCTGACATGCCAACAACCATCTGTTTAATAAAGCAGAAAATATGACTCATCAGAGAAGGCAACCCTGCAGAGGTCCATTTCTCACTCTGCATAAAGATTAATGCCTTTTCTGTTGATGCAACTTCATTAGCAGAGGTGCAGTGACCATCTCTGTCTTTTTCGGAGCCCAATACACAGTAGGGTTCGTTGAGCTGTTGCTTTAGACACAAGTCTGGTAGCTTCCTGGTTTGTTTGGGCAGTGAGCTACTCCATTGTCGTCTCCATAAATTATTCAGATTTGTATTTATCTGGTCACAGATCCATTTCCCATTTTGTCTCAGTCCATGTTAAATGAGCTGTGGCCCATAGAAGATGCCATGTTTTTTGAATTGTGTTCATATATGACTTCTTCTTTTCATGATACAGCTTTAACTTGCATTTGTGGATTGCATGGTGAATAGTGATGAGCGATTACGTTGACTATCGTCATGGGGTCGATAGTATATATCGCAAATTATAATGACGATTTCCGATAGTCCCATAATAGATTTAAACGCCGATGAACCCTTAAAGTCTATGGGAGAGGGGAAAAACACCTTCATTATTACACCCAAACAGGGGTGGAGAAGCTGGAATTAATATCCACAACAGTCAAATGGATACCTACTACATCTTAGGCAACACACTTAGGTTATAAAAGCCACAGAAAAAAACTCACAGACCATCTCACTATTCCTTCTTGCACTCACAGCCTGACCATTAACCCTGCATCACCCGACAACATAAAAGTGCCCAGAAGGCAGTAATGATTTTGAACCAATCAATTTACTTGAACTGGACATTGATATCCCCTGTCCTGGAACGCAGCATGAGCCACCAAACCTGCATGACCCCCAGGTTTAAAAAGTGCCTCGGAAATAAGTCTTTGAACCATCATGTTAGTTGAACAGACATTTGACTATTCCTGTCCTGTACCGCAGAATGGACCATTAAAACCTGTCGACCCACAGATTAAAAAGTGTCGGAATAAGGAGTCCTTTGAACCCCATTTAAGTTGATCTGGACATTGACTAAATCTGTCCAGGGCCACAAGCAATAATCCGCTCAAACCTGCATGACCCCCCAGATTTAAAAAGTGCCGTAAATAGGAGTCTGTGAACCACCATTTTAGTTGAACTAGACATGACTTATGTCTGTCCTGTACTGCAGAATGACCATTAAACCTGTCTGACCCACAGATTAAAAAGAGTCGGAAATAGGAAGTCTTTGAACCACCATTTATTGAACTGGACATTGACTATATCTGTCCTGTACGCAGGAATGACCATTAAAACCTGTCTGGGTCCATAATTTAAAAAGTGTGCCGGAAATAGGAGTCTTTGAACCACCATTTTAGTTGAACTGGACAAGTGACTATATCTGTCCAGGGCCACAGCAATTTAGCCCCAAACCTGCATGACCCCCATATTTAAAATTGCCGGAAAATAGGAGTCTTTCATCCCACCAATTTTAGTTTTGAACTGGACATTGACTATAGCCTGTCCGTACCGCAGAATGACCGATTAAAACCTTTCCTTGACCCCACAGATTAAAAAGTGCAAGAACAAAGAAAAGATCTTTGAAACACCATGTTTAGTTGAACTGGTCATTGACGTATATCTGTCGCAGGCCACAGCATGAGCCCCCAAACCTGCATGACCCCCCAGATTAAAAGTGCCGGAAATAGGAGTTTTTGAACCACCATTTTTAGTTAACTTGACATTGACTATATCTGTCCTGTAACGCAGAATGACCCATTAAAACTGTCTGACCCACAGACTAAAAAGTGCCGCCGCAAATAGAGTTCCTTTGAGCCAACACCATTTAGTTAACTGGACATTGACTATATATCTGTCCTGTAACTGCAGAATTGCCCATTAAATCTGTCCAGACCCACAGATTAAAAAGTGCAAGAAAAAGGAGTCTTTCAACCACCATTTAAGTTGAACTGGATATTTACTATACCTGTTCTGTACCACAGCTTGACCCCTAAACTTGTTTGACCCACAGATGACAAAGTGGCACTATGCTATTATTGTACAGTGACTGTCACTTAGTATAATTTTTTGTAACAGAGCATTGTTTTACGAGAATTTAATTAGGGAAGTTTTATTTTATAGTTGTTACATTATTATCATTTTGCTTTTTTTGAAGTGTGATAACATACAACAACACCCCTCCCCTGTCAAGTTTTTAAAGTATTTTTTCAACACGTGTGATGTGGTTAAATCTGTCCGCACACCCCATAAGTAATAAAACTGTCTAATCATCCCAAAACACTTCTTAGTTAGAAGACCATTTGCCCTCCTGGCTTCTGATAGGATTCAGCCAATCAAATTCAATGGTTTTCCAATTTCCTCCAAATCCTTCTTCTGTGAATTACGGACAGACTCCCTGGAGATCAAATGAAGCGACCCCATAGTGACCTCCATCCCCAGAAAATTTTAAGCCTCAAATTGTGGCAATTTGTGTCCAGCCCCTGAGCCCTTTTTGGACACTACTTTAACCTCACATAAATCAACCTTTTTTTCAAAATCTGATTTTTTAGAGAAATTTGAAGGTCTCCTGATTGCCCCTAACAGTGAGAGTCCAGTGCTGCCGTCAGCATGCTGTTAACACTGATTCAGCTGCCAGGGCAGACCTTACTATTTTGTGCTGTGAGAGCCCAGGCTAGCGTCTGTCATCTATTAAACATGGCATGGTTCACTGCCCAGGCCGAGTTAACAGTGGGTGCGGTGAGAGCCCGATGCTGTGGGTCGTTCCGTCATCTATTAACACCGTAAAAATGCCCTTATGACTCAGCAACGAAAACAGTTGTGCCTGAAGCAGATGCGGAAGCGGAATGTGTTAGATAAGACCTCCAGCCTTCCTCAGTACACAGTCGACAATACCCTGGGTGAGCGCTTGCCCCCTCCGTATGAGTGCGGACCAATTGAGCTTCACTTGGGAAATTCTGGTGTTGATGTATCCTGTTCCACCCAGTGTCCAATTTTTCCATTGGCATTCTCTATTTTCTCGTTTTACTCAACGTGCTTGGATGTAATGTCGTCTGTTTCTTTGTCTCTGTCCGTGCTCCATACTCCATGTCCTCTGAAAACCTACATCGGTCCAGACTTCCCTGTACCTCCTTGTACCATTCAAAGGAATATTTGTTACCCAGCTATTTTGTACATGCAAGTTTTTAGTAGTTTAATTCTAGAAAACACATTTTTAAAATAGGATGGATATTCACCACGTCCTTGTTTCTCTTTTTTTTTAATTGTATTAAATGGTTTCCTCAATTCAGGGATTGCGAGCTAAAGTTAAGATCTTGCAAAAACAAGTCATTATGCAAATTTGTCCCATTAACAAGTGTCCTAATCCTACCTATTCCTGTTGTTCTGACAGCACCATCACCCTTGAAGCCACTCTGACAATTGTGAAGACATATTTTCTTTGTAGAAAAAACCCACATTTTTTTGCATTAGACCTGTAGTCAAGCTGCATTTCACAGCAAAATGCCCCCAGAAAATATCAAAACATGACCCTTGAGCTATCTTATGACAATGTGAAGAATCAAATGTCTGTTTAGAAACAATTTTTTTTTATAAAGGACCTGTAGTATTGCTGCATTCCAAAGCAACATACCCCAAAAAATTATAAAAAAGACTTCTCCAGCCACTGTTAAATATTGTGAAGGAGAAATGCCACTTAAAAGCCCACATTACTGTTCCAAAGACCTGATTATAGCTGTATCCACAGCACCAATGACCACAAAAAAATTATAAAAATGATCCACAGCCACTGTTAAAAATTAGTGAGGGGAGAAAATGCCACTTAAAAGCCACATTTTCCTGTTCCAAAGACCATAGATTATAGCTGTATCCACAGCACCATGACCTCAAAAAAATTATAAAAATGACTCCACAGCAACTGTTAAAAATTGTGAGGGAGAAATGCCACTTAAAAGCCACATTTCTGTATACGGATAATAAACGGTATTTGTTGCACCTAAAAATACACCTGCGGTGACGACAAAATTGCTGTAATTCAAATTAAGTGCAAGGTGCCTCTATCCCAAAAACAAAGCTGGACTTGCCCAAAAGTGAAAAACACCTATCTGAAATGTATACGGATAATAAAAGTGGAGTTTGGCACCTAACAAATACATCTGCAATTACTAGAAAAGATCTGTATCCTAATATAAGTTCAGGCTGCCTCCTATCTTACCACCCTATCTTGCCCTCAGACAAGTTTATCCACATAAGCTCCTCTCTCCTTCCCTCACCTATTACACATCCCACACTCTATTTCCTTTTCAACCACCCATAAACCCTCCAGCTCACATTAACTGCACAAACGCCTACTCATATTTTCATCACTGACCCATCTGTGTCTCTTTTTCATTCTCCTGCTTCTTCGCTGCAGGGGAACCATCTCTCCCAACCCCGGGCCACCTTCCTTTACTGCTCATGCCCTACCTCCTCCTCAGCCGCCCATCAGAAACCCTGCAAACCTGCATACACCATTCGCTGTACATCCTTTTCTGCCCCTTTTAAGTGTTCTCTAAGAACGCCCGATCCGTCTGCAACAAACTCAACTGCTGTTCATGCCTTTTTCTCTCCAACTCCCTCAACCTGCTGGCCCCTCACAGAAACATGGCTCCACAATCTGACACGCCCCACGCTCCCATGCTGCTCTCACCTATGTTGGCTACACTTCACACACACCGCCCAACCTGAGCACAGCCGGGAGGAGGAGGTTAGCATACTTCTCTCTCCCACACTGCACTTACCATGTCCTTCCTCCTGCACCCACCCCTCACATTTCCCCTCCTTTGAGGTCACACCCCAGACTCGTTTCAGCCTTTTCCATCAGAGTCCAGTTTGTCTACAGACCCCCCGGCTCTCCCCCGCCAGTTTTCTCGGATCAAATTTGCGCCTATGGCACCCACACTTCCTCTCTTCTGAAATGCCCACATCCTCTCATCATGGTGATTTCAACATCCCCATTGATGAACCCCATGTCTCCTTCTGCCTCACAGTTCTTTCATTAACCTCCTCATCATGCCTCTTGCCGTTTACTGACACCCCCAACCCACAAGGATGGGAACACTCTGGATCTGGTCTTCTGTCACTTTCCCTCCTCAATTTCTAACTCACAATTCTCCTTATGCCGCTCCTCTGACCACAATCCTAGTCTCCTTCATTAATCGCTAATTCTCAGCCTTCCTGGACAAACCTGCCCATCATCCATACAGAAATATCCGCTCTCATTAATACTCAGAAACTCACAAACACCATACAGTCCACACTTGCCCCCAATCTCCTCCTCTCCCGTCCAGACCAGGCTGTCAACTGCTGTAAACGTTAACAATGAAACCTCGCAACCACCCAACATGGTTTTGGCAGCCACTCACACAACAACACCGCACCACCAGATTCATACGCCCGCAGCCTTTGCACTCACCTCAGACTACGTTTTTCCACTCCAGCGATGTACCAGGAGTGCTGAGCGGCTGTGTAGAAAGTCAAAGCTACCTGCAGACTTTCTCCACTATCAAATTAAGCTCAGGACATATCAACACTTGCCCCTTCACTGCACCAAACAAAAATAATTCACCTCCCTCATTCTCCACACTACCAACAACCCACAACGCCACTTTGACACCTTCACTCCTCCTAAGGCCTGAAAGCGCAGACTCCCGGGCCACTGAACCTCTGTGCTGAAGACCTGGCAACTCACGTTCACTAAGACCAAAATTGTAAAATATCCGGCTAAACATATCTCATCCCCAAATAATACACATCCTGTCCCTCCCCGCACGTCCTCTAATCTACACGCAGTCCCTTTGACCCGACGACAGAGGAAGATGTGTCCAGGCTTTCTCCTGTCTGGCTCGGTCCCAACCACCTTGCTCTACTGATCCCATTCCATCCCACCTCGTCCAGATCTATTTCTCTTCCAGCTGTCCTCTCCTCACCTTACTGCTATCTGTAACAATCACTCTCTCCCACTGGATCTTTCCATCTTCCTTCAAACACGCCATCATAAACCCACTTTACTAAAAAAGCCCTCTCTGACCCGTCAGTGCTGATAACATACCGACCAGTCTCTAACCTGCCCTCATCTCTAAACTCCTGAACGCTTGGTCTACTCTCTCGCCTAATCCGCTATCTCTCTGCTAACTCTCTTCTTGACCCCTCTGCAATCAGGTTTCCCGCACCCTATCATCCACCACGGAAACTGCCTTAGTTAAAGTCTCAAATGACCTCCTAACAGCAAAATATCTCATGGTAAACTACTCATTGTGCTCCTTGGAGCTCTCTGCAAGCAATTGAAACTGTGATCACCAACTTCCCTCAGCATGCGTCAGCACCATTGCCTCCAGGACACCCGCTCATCCGCTTGGTTTCTCGTCCTATCCTCTCATGCCCGCTCCTTCAGTGTCTCGTTTTTCTGGTATCCACCTCCTCTCCTCTTCCTCTTGCTGTGGGGTTTCCTCAGGGATCAGTTCTAGTCCTCTTCTCTTTCATTGTACACCAGCCCATTGGACAAACCATCCCAAAAAGTAGATTTGGCTTCAGTACCATCTCTATGCTATGCGGATGACAAACCCAATTATACACTCCTCTCCTTACATCAACTCCAGCCTTGCTACAAAACACCATGACTGTCGTCCCTGTCCTCTGACATCCAATGTCCTCTCTCCATCTGAAACTAAACCTCACTAAGACTTACTTCTTGTCTTTCGCACCTACTTAACCCCCCCCCCCCCCTGCTATTTCAGGGCTGTTTCTGTAGTGGTACCACCAATTCCTCCTAGCAACAGGGTCAGGGCCCGCTGTCTAGGGGTTTTAATTGGATTCAGATCTGACCGTTCACCCCATACTATCCAATCCCATTGTCCCGCTCCTGTGCACCTGCACCGTCAAGAATTATCTCCAAAATCCTTCCATTACTCACTGTGGAAACGACTCAAACTCTCATTACTGCTCTTATTCTTTCTCGTCTGACTACATGCAACTCCATGCTTCTCGTCTCCCTCTCTCACACTCTCCCCTCTCCAATCTGTCCAAATGCAGCAGCCCAGGCTTGTCCTTTTCTCTCCCAGCCGCATATATACTGATGCCTTCTAACCCTGTGTCAGTCACTGCACTGGTTGCCTGGCCAGTACAGATACAGTATAAACTCAGCACGCTCACCCATAAATCTACTCCACAACGCTGCTCCACCCGAACATCTCCCTCCTATGCTCTTCTACACGCCCTACCCGTTCGTCTCCGCCTCTGCTGATGGATATCAGACTACATCCCTCAATCATTCCGAACCTCCCATGCCCGCCTACAATGATTTCACACGTGGCGGCACCAAAATACTCTGGAATTATGCTACCGCGGGCATCAGCGCACATTTCACTAACCCTAACAGTTTTTAAGAGGGCCCTGAAAAACATCATCTCAGTACTGGCCCACCAAGATCCCTAACTGCATCACAACACATCTGTCACTTCATATCCCCTGCACTTGGGCCACACAGCACTTATCTGTATATCATGTACATCTGGGTGGGCAGGTACATCCATATTTCATGTAGAAACCACCCCCTAATTTATGAAACATGGCCGGCACCATTGTAAACCTTGGCACTCTCTACCCGTAGTGTTTCAACCATACACCCTAATAGCATTGTAAGCTCTCAGACCTCACACGAAGCAGGCCCACACACCTTGTGTCTCATTTGTAAGTACTTTTAATGTGTAATGACTATATGCTTTTATCCCTTGAATTTGTATAGTTGCTGCGGAATATGTTGGCGCTATAGAAATAAAGATTAGTTAATATTATATTAACAAAAACTGTTTAATAATAAAGCTATTGCAATAGCAATGTCCTAAACAAAGTTCTGGGCTACACAATATCCCAGTACCTTTAAAAGAGCTTGTTCTTTTGTTTGGATGGACCCGGACACTTCCCTGTCTAGTCCTCCATGTCTGTGGTGCCTGAGCATGCATGTGAGCTGTTCTTCTGTAAAGGGCCAGTTTGTACTGATAAACTGTCTCCCTTTTCAATTTCGGTACTCTGGTCAGACACTCCCCTCACTCGACCCTTATTAGCGTTTCCTGGCATTATCTGGCCATTTCTGTGCATTAATTCTTGGTCTTGACCTCAGCTTCACTTTTGCTATTTGTCTGCTGGCTGCCCTGACCTCTGGCTTTGTATCTGATCTCAAAAGAATTTTACCTGCCTAGACATTTAGGCTAGGTTCACACAGCTTATTCACGGTGTAATTGTGGAACGTATTTCACCCGCAATTACGCCCAAGGTCTCAGAGCTTGGTTAGAGCAGGGGAGTAGGGGCCGGCAGGCCCGCCCCCCATAAGACCATTTATTATTTCACAGTTGTGGTATACATTGTCCTTATCTCCTCCCCTCGGCATAATCAATACGGCTCGACATAATCCATCGTTTCCATATTTCATAGTTTTAAGCGGCTAAAAAAAAGAAGACAAGTCGCCATCTAGTATCCGCCTGTTGTGCTCAGGTGTTGATCCAGAAGGAAGGCAAAAACCCCCAATGAAGGTAGAAGCCAATTGTCCTCAGTTTAGGGAAAGGAAATTCCTCTCTGAACTCCAATCTGCAATCACACAATCCCTGGATCAATTGACCCCTCTCCTGAATCCTAGTCACTATAACTTTTATCTTATTACGCTCCCAAAGATGCATCCAAACCCATTTTGAACTCGGATATTGAAATTCACCATGAACCATTCCCTCTGGCAGAGAATTCCAAGTCTCACTGCTCATTACAGTAAAGAATCCCTCAATGTTTATAGTAGAAACTTTCGTTCCTCAAGAGACGTAAAGGATTCCACCCCTTGTTTCTAGATACAGCCCTGTTATAAATAAATTCTGGGAGAGCTCTCTATATTGAACTTTGATGTATTTAAACATATTTATTATGTCCCACCCGACGCCTTCTTTTCTCTAAACAAAATAACCCTAATCATGCCAATCTTTCTGTGTACTGTAGTCCACGCCAGTCCTTTTTCTTATTTTTTGTTGCCCGCCATTGTACCTGTTCAAGCCCTACAATGTCCTTTCCTGTTGCACTGTGCCCAAAAACTGTACACAATATTCCATGTTGGTCTAACCAGTGACCTTGTATAGATTGGAGAATAATGTTCTCCGATCAAGAGGGCATCTCTATGAGAACTGTGGATTACGCGTAATGACTGGGACGTATATCACCCGTATTTGAGCGGCATAAACGATGACGGGCTGAAATACGTCACAGTCATTGCCGTGTGAACATAGCCTTAGTCTTACTATGTCTTTTGTCTGATCCACTGGTACCACAACTGGAAGTCAGTTGTTCAAGCGAGTGACTACATTGAAGAAAGCGACCTTGGTGTCCCCTGCAGCAAGGACTAGATCCCTGTAGATGGGTTAAAGGGTAAAAAGTAGAGGGCACTGTAGAATTTGCTCCCTGGTGTGAAGCAGAGTTGTAAATCTTGACAAGTAAAGACTCTACTAAAAAAAAGCACTGCCAAAAATATTTTTATCTTCAGCACCAATGGCCAATTGTTGAAGATGGTTTTATTTCTGAAAGATCAGAACTGTTCTGGTCTGACCCTCTGAATCATACAACCTATTTGTCAGTATTTCTATGGATTTCTATGAGATGCTGAATGTGACTCTCATAGGAAAGCATAATAATACTAGAAAATAGGAAGCGTGATCCTGAGTAGCAGAGTAAGGAGCAGTAAGCAGTAAGTAAGGAGCAGTATTCACAATTCTAAAACTGCTCACCTGAGTAGGTTGTACGTATATGGTACAACTCATATGAAGGCATAGTACAAAGTACCAAGAAAATCCTGTATCGTGAGCCGCCAAAACTCTTCTTACATAGCACAGGGAGAAGAGAAACCTTCCACGGCAAATCGTACTTTAAAAAAAATTACTTAGATAATAGTACGAGCTCTATTCTCTTAGTAACACATAGGAAAGCATATCACAAGCATTAATGAATAGATCTGGAAGCTCCGCACAACCCCCTTTAAATTTTTGGATGTAACAAATCCTCAATTTTCTTCTGACTCAATGAGTCTTTGGAAAGCAAAAGGTATGTTAACCACGCCAGCATAACTCATCTGCATACAGCTGTTTCGGGATTTTGCAACTCGTCAGTGCAGAGCAGAGCTTGCTGGCTGGGTTGGAGGCAATGAGTGGCTCAGAAAGGGGAATATCTCTCCTTGGAGAGAGCACCATATAGGTGTGTAGGGATTTGAAAACTGCCTTTTTGTAAAGCATAGAAAGACTGACTTCCAGACCACACAGAAGATGCTGTAGGATGCTGAGAGTCGTAGCACAGGTCACGTGGTATACCTGAAGGACCTTTTAAGAGCTGATAATTCAGGAATGAAGCCATCTGTATGAAAATTACTTTTACTATTTACCAGATGTGCATTAAAAACAGGGTAGAAGATATGAATCAGAAAAAAAAAACAGGGTAGAAGCTAAAAAAAATTTCTGGAAGTGCTTTTTTAATTAAAAGAAAAAAAAAAACATGCCTGCTGTGCATTTTACATCTATCAGCTGCGGGAAGGTACACCCCCAGAGAGTAGCTGTATCGTGAAATTCTTTTAAAAGAAAGAAAAAAAGGTCTAACAATATTATTCCTCTTTGTACTGAGTAGAGAATATTTCAGAAACGTGTATGTGTTATCCTCGCCAATACATACAAATCCTTACACACATCATATGTCTACGCTAAGTCTACCCACCCTGTTAGCATTACAGCTTCTTCATACAGAGCTCCCTCAAGGGCACAGCCAGAGATCTTTTTGTAAGAGTTAAATGAGAACACACATAGAATGGAGAAAGCACTGTTGTCAGGGAAAGGGGTTTGGGGAATGGTTGGTTTTCACTGTTTCGGGGAAGAAAGATCAGGAAGGGGGGGAAGGAAAAACCTGACTTCGGTCCGGGGGCGGGGCTTCTGGCATATTGTCATGTTGTCTGATTGGATTTGCTTCCTATTCCGAGCTGAAAATGATTGCGGTATTATCTGAAGTCGGAAATTCACTTTTGGATTTGGAATTAATTTTAATTTTTTTGTTTAAATCCCTTTGGGGGCTTAGTGTAAAGGAAAGGGAAATTACTATACGGGTTAAGGGGCCCATTTTGACAAACAATAAAATTTGAGAAAATCATTTTTTAATAATAATAATAATAATCATCATCATCATCAAATAATAATAATAATAATAATAATAATAATAATAATAATAATAATAAATAAACCTGTATGCAAATAGAATGCAAATGATAAGATTTCTTAAAATTGTATTACTGTTGGACCCTATAGTACACATATTTTATTGGAGAGATGAAAATCAGTAAGGATCGTTTCAGCGACAGCTTCAGGTTCAAAGTATTAATAAAAAGATTTGATGTTATCACCTTAAACTTGCCAGAAATTGCCTCTCAATATACACATTCAAGTCAAATGATTATGACTAGTTCCTACTTTCGATGTCGATTGCGCTTAGCTCTTGAAGGGAACCCCATTTTTGGGGCTTCTTTGGGGGGAATAACAAAATAAGGCTGTCTCTACACATATCGTTGATGTCATGGGTGAAAAGGGAAATTTTGCTAAAAGGGATGATTATTGTTTTAGGGCAAAAGGTGGCAGTATTTCTGCAGCTGTGCAGATTGTGAACAGTACGTGTACTGCTGTGGTGAAAGTGTATCATGAGTGGAGAACTGGCACCATTGAGAATAAGTGATATGGAAACTGAGGAGCACCATGTATCATTGATGTGAGAGATGAATGTCGGTTTTGAAGGTGTACAATGGTGGTCGGACATGTTAGTGGAGCAGCTCACCGCCAACGTGAACCAGAAGGCTACCAAATCAATCCTGCTGTGTATGGGACTCCGAAGTAGATGAAAGATCATTGCACCTCTGCAAACGAAGTTGCAGTAGCAGAAAAGGCTTCAAGTTTCACTGCAGTATCGGAATTGGATCTCTGTTGATTGACAAAGGGTTGTCTTCTCCAATGAGTCACATTTTCTTCTTCATCGAATGGATAGATGTTGGTGTGTCAGGTGAGAAACATCAAAGAACAAACACCCTGGAACCATTGCTGAAAAACCACAAGCTGAGAAATATTGATCTGGGTAATATTTTCGTGGCATTCTCTGAGCAACCATTAACCATGTGGAAAGCACTTTTAATCGATTTAGGTATGAATCCATCCTTGCAGGTCGTGTACACCCAAAGATATCTGATTGTCTTCCATGGGATGGATGTAATCTTCCAGCAAGACAATGTGACATGTCCCATAGCAAGAAATGTCTGACATTGATTTCCACGTACTGCCCCATAGTTCCCTAGACTTGAACCCAATTGAGCATCTGTTGGACCATCTTGATCATTTATGGATCCCTTTCCATGTACCCTCTATCATCTGTGTGATACACTGCAGTCAGAATGGCTCCAGATACCTATGACAACCAGCCTAAACTAGGTGCTGACCATGCAGCAAAGGGTGGTTAATCTGAGTATTAACTTAATGTGAGTTGCCTGTGTATATTTAGGGTGGGGTGGGAATATATTTATCCTATACATTTTTTTTTCATTAAGTTACTTTTAAATGGTCTTTTAATACATTGAAAACTGTCTAGCAGTAAGACTGTTCTTGTTGCCCATAGCAACCAATCAGAGTTCTGCTTTCATTTTTCCAGAGAACTTAAAGGGGATGTATCGCTTCCTTACTTCAGCTGAGTCACACTTCTCTTAGCTTCCCAGCTCTGTGAATGCAGGGGCGTTTCTTCCCCTCCCAGCTGGATGACATAATCCCCCTTCACTGCGGGCCTGAGACTTCCCCCCCCCCCCCTTCCCTGAGTCCACATATCATGTGCCCTCTCCTATCAGTTTATTTTATAAGAGCTGTATACATACCACAGGCTGCATTCAATCTAATCTGAGCACTGATCTCCTCTCACAGCGGGAGATATTACAGTTTCTAAGAACGGAACAGATCTGCGTGTATGCAGGAGAGTTAGGCACAGGGTCAAAACTGTCTGTTTTCTCATTGTACAATCTGCTGCAGTGTTTTGCTGGTGTGAACAGAAATGCTAGGGCCCCCAAATCTGAGTCAGACACACAGCTCCTTGAATTGACCCAAGGGCTGTACAGAATTGTAAATGGCTCTCAGCTAGTAAAATCAAGGAGGGGGGGATCGGGAGGGATTGCCCCCCTGGTTTCGTGAAAAAAAAACACAAGATAAGGGGAATTGTGATAACAAGGCGTTTTGCTAATGACAAATTGCAAAGTGCTTGTTTTATGCCCCCTTATTCTGAAGAATTCATGAAAAAAAACCCCCCTTTAAGAAAAAAAAGCAAAACTCTGTTGGTGCTATGGGCAAAAGGGAAAAGTCTTATCTAGATGGTTTATATAAGGCCATAGTTTTATTAATTAAATAACGCATAAAAACAATAAAAAAATGGGAATTTTAAACCATGAAATTTAAAAAGACAAAAAAATAAAAAAAGTATACACCCCTTTTCAGATGTTTCCAGATGTATTATTTTTTATCACAGAGAAACTGAGAACGGATTGTGGCCGGGTTAGACTGTTACCCTATAGCCTGAGGTATTGGTTTTAAAATAAAACCCAAGGGGAAAGCATGGGGGTTTTTTGGGATGATAAAATTTGCATTTAAATCCCAAAATTTAGGATAATAAAGTTAAAAATTTTCCCTTTTTAAAATGCCCCGGTCTCAGAGGCATAAATAGGCATTCTGCGTAGTCAACATTTGGCTCAGAAAAACACTTTGAAAGGGGTTTATTTCCCAGCTGTAACCCCACAAATGCTAGTAAGCATAAATTGTCCCCCGCCTCCTGCCGCCCCCCAAAAATAGGGCTTACAAAGTCCCGTTTTGCGCCTGTGATGGCCGATATTGGCTACAGACCATTTAAAAATGTAGCGAAGGGGTCCTGGTATCGGGCTGAAAAGGGCAGATATTGGTGCGCCCCATTTAAAATGTTTTCCAAAAGTCCCTTTCAAGTTTGATTGGGTGTTCCCTACTCAAAAATATAACATGGTTTTAATTGGAATTGGATTGTGAACCCCCAAAAAAGAGGGCCCCTCTGAAAGGCAACAATATGTTTTTAAAGTTGTGGGCTTACCTGTTTATATAAATAGTTAAGGGGAAGGGGAAATTTTAGGGAGAATTAAAGGGGTTTTGTGTTTTGATTTCCTTTTAGCCAAATCAAGCATTGCATATCACAAGGATTTTGGGAAAGGAGCTGGGGAAATCACTGCACCCTCTATTGGGAAAAAAAAATCTTAAATTTTTTTATTCGTAATCTTTGAGAAGCAAAAAAATATTATCAAGAAAATTATCAAATATCCGTTTGGGGGGGTTTTTCCCCCCTCAGTGTAAAAAGAGCGATATTTAAAATAGTTTGAATAGAGGGCCTGGTTTTTAAAATTTTTTGAAATTTTAAGGAAAAAAGTGAACAACCCTTTTTTCATTACTAAAAAGTAACTTCATTTAAAATTCATAGATGTTGTTTTATCACAATAATCCCTTTTCGAATTGTAGTTTGTTTTCAGATAATGTTTTTGTGGGCTGACTTTAAATTTTTTAGAGATGGGCGAATTGATTTAAAGAAATGGAATTCGTTTAGAATTTCAGGAAAACTTCGATCTGAACGAAGTCGAAGTTTGGGGTGATTCGCGGGAAAGAAGGTGTTTTTGATTGATTAAAATGGCTGCGAGAACATGACGTTAAAATGGGGCAAAGAATCTGGGAGGAAGAAGGGCTAGCCTGCATGACATGTGCAGAGATGAAGCCAATCAGAGACCGGAGGAATTCTGTGACGTCACTGCACAATATAAGTCCGGGCGCGACGCTGGCAGTTCACACTGCTCTAACTGTGCTGTGTAGGGAAGCTGCTGCTGCTGATATCTCATACTAAAGAACTCACTTTTATACAACGATTTTTTGGGGGGTGTCACAGCTTGTCTCAGAGACTGCTTCTCTTCGTTCTAATTCTGATTTTGTGGGTTTTTGGAATGAAGTCAGTGTGCGTCCAATTCAGCTGTTATCATTTTAATACTATCTGCTCACAGCACATTGAATATCCAAGGGGATCTAAGTGTTGCTGTTGTATTCAGTTAAAAAAACAGCGTTTTTACAACCCAATACCACTTAATTTTGGTGGCTCATTTATTTTGCGCAATTTAGACCCAGGGGCTAATTAAGCGTTGTTCTGTGTTGTGGTCACTAAAAGAAACGATCTTTTTCACCCCCAAAGAAAAAATTTTTCCCTCTAGAAATTAATAAAGAAGGTTAAATTTTACAAGTTTTTTGTTGTTGTGTTCCGTAAAATACACGCCTTTTTTAACACGCTACAAAGCTGGTAATTGTTGGCAGCACATTTCTTTTTGCCAATTTACATCCAAAGGGGTTTAAATTAAGTATTTTTCTGCAGTTGTATTCAGTAAAAGAAACGTTTTTCACTGCAGAAGAAATTCTGTAGCATAATTCATATCCGAAGGTTAATTAAGCCTGTTTGTGCTTTTATATTCAGTAAAATACACAGTGTTTTTAAACGGCACAAAAAAGAAAATTTTTTCCCATTTGTGGAGCACAATTTATATCCAAGGGTTACCAAGCTTGTTAGGGGGTTCATTTGGAGTCAAATACAGGGTGTTTTATTTATCATATAACAGATATTTTTTATCAAAACAGTGTCTGTACATTTTAGAACAAACAGTATGTCAGACAGAGAGGTGGCAGGCTCTTCACATGCGAGTGGCCGTGGCACAAACATTACGGGAGCAGGCATAGATCACAGCACAGCAAGGGGACGTCGCAGCAGGGGTCACTCGGTGAGGCCAGAACTGCCGGTGTCATCTAGCAGTCGTGTGTTGTTCAGCAACCCAATGGTTCTTGATTGGTTGACTAGGTCATCCACTTCCTCCCAGATGACATCTGACAACCTCAGTCAAGAGTCGGTGGGAATGTAGGACACAACCCTTAGTTGGCATTTGGGCCCCGGAAGCGGGTCAGCGGCCCACACCTGTCCTCAACCCGCCACTGTCCATCCGTTCCTACCAGAGATCTACTATGTGGTCTGGGCTCAGCGCCACTATACAGTGAGGATGAACAATTGAGGAGGGCAGTCAGCAGCTACTTGGCAGCGAAGAAATGGGGCCAGTATCCCCTGCTTCTTGCAGTATTGATGTGGAGAGTGGCATGGGAGGTTTTTTTTGGCGAGCGGTAAGCCTTAATACCAAGTCCCTTGAGGAGGAACAGAGTGACAATCAAACACTATGAAGTATAAACGTGGTGGTTTGAAAACAGTTTCTGCATTACACAGTTTGTTCAAATGCAAACGTATGGAACTTGAATGAAGGAGTCCATAACTACAGGAATGTTTTAGGTGTATTTTGCTTCTGTGCTATTGTTGATGGAATTCGTACAAAATGGAATGGGACAGAAAAAAAGAAGCAAAACACAAAACTGCAAAAATGGGTTTGTATGAAAAGGGGAGGGCCTCCCCTGTTAATGGTGAAAAAGGGGAGGCTCCCTGTTAAGGTGGAAAAAAAGGGGAGGCCCTCCCCTGTTAATGGTGGAAAAAGGGAAGGCCCTCATTGGTTACCTGTTCATCAATTTCCCCCTGTTCAATAATTTCCCCTGTTAATATATTGCTGTTCATCAATTTCCCCCTGTGCATAAATTTCGCCCTGTTAATATATTTATTCCTGTTCATCAATTCCCTGTTCATTAAAATTTTCCCCTGTTAAATTTTATTTATTCTGTTATCATTTTCCCCTGTTCATCAGTTCTGTCTGCTGTGTACCTACCTTTCTGCTACGTTACCTGACCTCGAATCTCCCACCGCCTGCCCCGACCTGTTTGGCTGACCTTTGACTACGGCCTGCTGACGATTCTGTACCAGCTTACCTTGGCTGCCACCGCAAGCAGGTCATGTCAGGGGTAGCGACCCGGTAGACCCGCCGCAGCAAGTCCACCCGCTTTGCGGGAGGCTCTGGTGAAAACGGGACCTACTTAGACCGCTCCCTGGCGTGGCTATGGGATCGCTTGCAGTGGTCCCGTGTATCCACTACCGCTGTCGTGACAACATGAAGCAGTGGAATGACGATATTCATCCCGTAGTCCTGGCGACTGCCAAATAAACATGTCTGCATGAAAGGGCCTGAGAAAGGAGGTGTCACGATGAGTGCACTGGCGATATTAAAAATTTCACAGGGGTGTACTCCTGTCTACTTGGATCATCAAAAATGTTAATGGCCTTTCTTGTTCAATAATTTCCCCCTGTTAAATTTTAAATTTTTGTTCATCAATTTCGCCTGTTCAATAATTTCCCGTTAATATATTTATTTTGTTCAATAATTTCCCCCTGTTAATATATTTATTCCTTTTTCATCAATTTCCCTTGTTCAATAATTCCCCCCTGTTAATATATTTATTCCTTTTCATCAATTTCCCCTTGTTCAGTAATTTCCCCCTGTTAATATATTTATTCCTGTTCATTAGTGTTGAGCGATTATTATCGACAAAGTTGAAATCGGCGCGGTATTTAAAGTGATCGGATTTTTTAGATCCGTGATAATTTAGGTTAAAATCTGTGCATTTAAACTATAATATCGCGCCATTTTTCGGTCTTCCCGTCATTTTGGCGGCCAGCAAATCAAACTTAGAGAATAGAGCAGGGTGAGATGTGTGTGCGACGTCATGGACTGGGATGTGTATGGTTGCGATTGGCTGGAAAAATACATGCCCGTTTTACATAGAAAGTTCTGTTATAATCAGTGTGGTCAGTATCTCAAAAGGATAGGGGAAAGCGCTTGCCCTGTACAAAAAAAGTCAGGAAATTATTTATTTGTTACAGGCAGCTTTTTT
>JAODAL010052527.1:0-25910 GCA_025379985.1 Phyllomedusa bahiana
CCACACGTTCTTGGCAGCATTAGTAAATCTTAAAACAGCAATTCTATATTCACCAAGGTGAAAAGAAAGGTGCAAAAAAATAAGTTTTTTTATCAAAACATAACAGTTACTGTTTTTTGACTTTTGCCACCCGCACTTTCATTTCGGCTCTACGTAAATTTAAAACAGCAATTCTTATTTACCAGGTGAATTAAAGGTGCAAAAAATAGTTTATTTATCAAAAATAAAGTTTCGGTTTTTTGACTTTTGGCAAACCCCCACTGTTCATTGAGCAGATTACGTAAAACTTAAAACGCAATTTATATTCAACGGGGGAAATTTAAAGGTGCAAAAAATCGTTTATTTATCAAAACTAAAGTTACGTGTTTTTTGACTTTTGGCACCAGCATGTTTTTTGAGAGCTCACTAAATCTTAAAAAAAGCAATTCTTATTACCACAGGTGAATTGAAAGGTCAAAAAAAACGTTTTTATATCAAAACATAACATTCGTGTTTTTTTTTCTTTTGCCACCCAGCATGTTCATTGCGCAGCATTAGTAAATCTTAAAAAGCAATTTATATTCACACAGGGAATTGAAAAGGTGCAAAAAAATACCCTTTATTATATCAAAACCTAAATTAAGGAAAAATGTTTTGACGCAGCATCTAGTAAATCTTAAAAAGCAATTTATATTCACCCAGGTGATTGAAAAGGGGCAAAAAATACGTTTATTTATAAAAAAAACAGTTAGTGGTTTTTGCTTTTCGCACCCGCACTGTTTATTGACGCAATCTAGTAAATCTTAAAAAAACAATTCTATATTCCCCAGGGGAATTTGGAAAGGGGCAAAAATAGTTTTTTTATCAAAAAAATAAGTTACGGTTTTTTTTATTTTGCGCACCCGCCTGTTCATTGACGCAGCATCTAATTTAAATTTTTAAAACGAATTCATATTCACCAAGGGAAATTTAAAGGTTGCAAAAAATACAGTTTATATATATCAAAACATAACCGTTACGTGTTTTTTGACTTTTGCACACCAGCATGTTTCATGACGCAGGCATACTACGTAAATCTTAATAACAGCATTCTATATTCACCACACGGTGAATTGAAAGGTCAAAAAATTACGTTTATTATATCAAAAACATAACGTTACGGGCTTTTTGACTTTTGCTCACAGCACTGTCATTGACGCAGCATCTACGTAAATCTTTTAAAACAGCAATTCGATATTCACCACAGGTGAATTTGAACGGTGCAAAAAATACGTTTATTATTCAAAAATAACAGTTAGTGTTTTTTTTATTTGCGCACAGCATGTTCATTGACGCAGCAATTAGGAAATCTTAATACAGCAATTTCAATATTCACAAAGGTGAATGAACAGGTGCAAAAATCATAATACCGTTTATTATATCAAAAACATAAAGTTAGTGTTTTATGACTTTTGCAAACCAGCACTGTTCATTGGAGCGCATCTACGTAAATTTAAAAACAGCACATTCTACATATTCACCACAGGTGATTGACATGGTGCAAATAAATCACGTTTATTATACACAAAACATAACAGATTGTGTTTTTTGGCCTTTTGCCCGAGTCCAGATTTTGTTGATAGATATTGCAGTTAACTGTGAATCAGCAATTTTGTTTTGATTAGAGGGATTTGTGATAGCTGTGATTTGCCTGTCTTAAAATAGAGGGACTTTCCAAAAACTATTCCATACCTTTCAAATTTTTATATTTTGACATGGAGCGGAAATGCAGGTGGTAATGAGAACAAAGAGGGGGGTAGCACATGGAGGTAGAGGTCGAGTGAAGGTGCACCTTCCAGTGTGCGACACACGCATGCCAGCGGATCGTCAGTTGCAGGACCGTCAGGCTGTCATCGCTCGGGTTCAGGGCCTGTGAATATAAGTAACGAACATGTCGCCTATCCGTCCCTTCCAGTGGTTAATGCAACCTGCATCTAGCTGTATTACCTCCTCGTCCTGCCAGTCAGGCCTTCCACAAATGTCGTCTCAGCATCATCAGCATCCATTCCAACATGATGCAGCCCAAATGTCAATCGGTGTACCAACTCCATGTGGTCTAATACCATTGTCTGAAACCTTCTTTAGATGACAAAAATGAGGTTGGGATCAGAAGGAAGATAAACGATCAAGAGGATGATTTAGTCTCGCTTTGACGCCCAAGCTACTGATGCCATCAGGGAGGTGAAGGGCCGGGTCAATGGCAACAATCCTGGTCGGTCGGAATGCTCCTGCAGTGACCTTGATTGTTGCCGCAGCTTCTGAGATGCAGAAAGTCAGGTCGACCAAGTCAACTGGTGTTGATGATGATGATGATGACGACATTGCGGTTCCTCTGGTCCCTTTTCCGCAGAATGTGCTTTGCGAGCGCTTCATCAGTGGACGAGGAGGAAGAACGATGGGGTAGTGTCAATACGGGTCCGCCATCAAAAAGGAGCGGCGGTCGAGAAGTCGCTGATATGATTCCAGCCAGCAAGGTCAGCGCAAACCCGCTCTCGTTTTCGCCGTAAAAAGGTCAGGACCTCTTCAATCTGAGGCCTTTTTGAGCAGGCCTCTGATTACACAGCGATGTGTAAATTTAATGCCGCCTTTGAGTAAACGCATATAGTAAAGGCAAGAACTTAAGTGGTTAACACCACCAACATCATCTAGTTCACCATGCAGCGAATGCATGAGTTGAAATGGAGGGAACACTTGGCTCCAAAAAAGGCCAGGACCGACGTCAGGGCCTCCAACCACTTGTCACCCCTTTGCTTCGCCGCTCTCTCCTCACCACCACCAAGGTTCCTCGCTGCCCATGTCTTCAGAGTTCATGATCAGGGATAGCCTCGCTTCGCTACCGTCGACCGAGTACCACCCTAGCACACCTGAGGGACCCGATCCTACCCCTTCTCCTTGCAGTTTGACGACAGCACGCGTACAGCGGCCCAGTCTGCAGCCTAGCTTCTGTCTACAGGTTTGTGAGCAGAAAGAAACACTTTAACCCAAACCATCCAAGCCAAAAGCCTGAATGTCTGGCATTGCCAGAGTTTTGGCACTGGAAATGTTGCTTTCCATCTGGTGGACACAGTGGGTTTCCGCCACGTCTTGGCCCTATCCTGCACCAATACCAGATGCCGAGGCAGGCATTTCTATGCCAGAATAAGCCGTCCCTGCCTGGCCATGCAGTGTCATCTAATTACGTAAGCGGTTGTCTGCATCTGTGTCCGGAAAAGTCCATATCACCTCGACCATGGATAGTTAGGCACCGGCCATGGCCGCTTATATCTCTGATGACCAGCTCACTGACTGAGGCTGGGTGGCTGGTCTCTGGGGGTGACGGTGGCTCTCAGGTACGGCGCACGCTCTTCAAAACGCGGGATGGTTGCAGGGGGGGGGCTTTTCCACCAAGGTCTATGTCTTGCATCACGTGCCAGAGACACCTAGGCTCCGCGTTGAAATGAATTGCTTGGAGACCGTCACACAATGTCAGGGATGAGGAGGCTGCTAAGCAACGAGAGGCGCAGGCTGGGTGACAGACACTTGATGCAGGCAAGGTGGTGTGCGTAACGGGCGAAATCTGCTGACGCCTTAAGATCACGTAGGCTGGAGCTCATACCTTGCTGGACATGTCATGAACTTGTCGTCAGTATTTTCAAAAAGAGGTATACCCGGGTCGGGATGGCTGCTGAAGAAGGCTCGAGGGTTGGTTTGCACTTCGCCGTTCGCACCCTGCTTCGTCCGCTGGCTGCGTTGCACGTCAGCTCGGCTCCCCGTCTACGTTTTCATTGTGACGTGGCAACACGCTGGAATTCACCACCCGCTACATGCTCCAGCGATTGTGGCAGCTAGCGCATATGCCATTACGCAGTACGAAGTGACACATGGCCTGACAGTCAGCGGGTACGGACCTCGGGGTGTTGAACCACAGTGAGTGGAGGCAGGTTGAAAGAGCTCTGCACCATCCTTGCAGGTTTTGAAGAAGCCACCAAAATGGTCGTGCGGACAATTGCCTTGTCGATGACGCATTGTGGTGATCATTAGTTCTGGAACTGATCGTGGACACTTGATAAATAATTTTAACAGGTCGCCAGCGCGGGGAGAAGAGGACACAGATGGGGACAGGAGCCTTTCTCTCGTCAAATCCAAGGCGGACAGTTTACTTTCCAATTGGTCTTCATTAGGAGTGGTTCGGGGGTCCAGAGCTACGTGCAAGGTGGCGCATCAGCTATCGGGTGCATCATCTCAGCAGTGCAGGGCTGTGTTGAAGCTGTGCGGAGGCAGCGGAGGAGGAGGGAGGAGGAGGAGGAGGAGGAGTATCCTAGACACCTGATGTTTACGACGTTCCCTGACCTTGAAAAGAGGTTGGCGCGAATTTGAGGGCGGAGGAGGAAGATGAGGAGATCAGTTTGCTAGTGCCCCTCGACCAGAGGTGGGAAATCAAGTCCCATCTCTCACATGAGTGTTGGATGCTCCATTTCATCCAACATGATTTCGATTAAGGCCATCAAAATGACCAACAGTACTGGGTGGCACCTCCTGGACCCGGTACTAAAACAAAAATCAGCACTTTCCTTCCACCCACCAAATAGAGAGTAAATGAAGAAATGGAGACCTTGATGATTGTTCAACTGGAGACATCGTTGCGTATGCTTCACGTTCCCAAATGTAGGTGGAAAACATCAGCGAGTGGACGCAGTAGAGTGAAGCAGGGTAGCAGGCAGCAGCAGGCAAGGTGGCAAGAAGCCTACTAGGGGTGACCTCTGATTTTTGTTTACCACCCTACCATCGCATGCAATGCAGCAACAGATAAATAGCTTAGATCATGGTGCGCCCGACTATCTGCGTCTCAACACGATGTTTTTGAAGTGTCGGACAAAATGACTTTGGGTATCAAATGGACGAATAGGCCCGGGCTGGCTTGATCACGCTAGAGGTGTAGTCCTGCGCTCAGCAGCGTCCTATTGAGCGGTCCTTCATGCACAGCTGGAGGAGTCATTCAGCAAACGAATCTGGCTTTCCCACAGATAATGGATATTTGACTTTATCTAGATGAACTCAGGATGGATCTGGATGCATTTTGTGGCCACCAATTGCGAGGTCACCGATTAGTTGCCAGTTACTATAACATTCCTTTTCAAAGAAATGGTTCTCTTGAAAATTTTTTTATAAAATGAATATTTCTTACAGCAATTTTTATTCTCTTTTCCCAACAGTTCATTATGTGGATTTGACTGTGAGGAGACTGTAAAAGAATGCAAGGGTTTCATTGAACACATATCACCGTATTCCATTTACTCACTTTACTTAAAAAGTCTTGCATTGTCAATGGTTTTGATCGTTGTTTGCTGTGGATACAGGCAATAATCATGGTCTTTGGAACAGAATGTACTTCTAACGTGGCATTTCCTCCACTCACAATTTTTAATAGTGGCTGAGAGTAATATTTCATAATTTTTCGGGGTTTTGTTGCGGATGATAAGCTCTCTATTATGGTCCTTCTGGAACAGACATGTGGCTTCTAGTGGCATTTTCCTCTCAACCTTTTTAATTAGTGGCTGAGCAGTCATTTTTATAATTTTTTGGTCATGCTGCTTTGAAACGGCAGCAATACTACAGGTTATTATAAAATAATGTTGTTTCTAACCAGACATTTGTTCTTTCACAAATTGACCACGTGGGGCTCAAGGTCATGCATTTGAATTATTGGGGGCATTTGCAGTGTCTGCAGTCTATATACAAGGTTCCTATCTAAAAAAATGTTGTTTTAAAGGAATTTGTTCGCTTCACAATTGTCAAGAGTGGCTCAAGGTGATGGTGCTTCAAGAAACAGGACATAGGTAGGGACACTGTTAATGGACACATATTGCAAAATGATTGTTTTTGCAAGATCTTTAAATAGTAATCAATCCTGTATGGAGGATATCCATTTAATCACAATGAAAAAAGGGAAACAAAGATTGGTGGGATTTCTCATTCCTATTTTAAAAATATGATTTCTAGAATAAAGTACTAAAAAACTTGCTGTAACAACTAGCTGTTAAAACATTCTCTGAATTGTACATGGGAGGTATGACTAAACTTGACCAGGTGTAGGTTATTCAGAGGAATGGAGTATGGAGCAGGACAGAGAACAAGTAGAGACCATTTCCTCCAGCACGTTGGAGTAAAAATGAGACAAAGAATGCAAGATAAAGGGCACTGGGTGTAAAGAGCGTTAACCACAGTAATTTCTCAAGTGAAGCTCAAAGTGGTCCACACTCATACGGAGGACAAGCGTACCAGGGATTGACTGTGTACAGAGGAAGGCTGGAGTTCTCCACACTTCGTTCCGCTTTGTTCAGCACGAACAGTTTTTCGTTGGACTGAGTATAGGGCTTTTTATACCTGCGTGTTCATTAGATGACGGACGCAGCTGGGCGGGGACTTTTCACGCACCACTGTTAACTTCGGCCTGGTCATGCTGTGGCCGGACAGGTATAGTCAATGTCCAGTGGAAACTAAATAATGGTGGTTGAAGACTCCTTTTTTCCGCGCAACTTTTTAAATGTGGGGGTCATGCCAGGTTTGGGGCTACTGCTGTGGCCCAGGAAGGATATAGTCAATGTCAGTGAAACTAATATGGCTGGTTGAAACGACCATTTCCTTTTTACGACTTTTAAATGAGGGGGTTCATGCCTGTTTTTTTGGGTATGCTGTGGCCAGGAAGGTATAGGTCAATGTCCAGTTCAACTAAATGGTGGTTGAAAGACTTCCTTTTTCCGGCACTTTTTAATGTGAGGGGTCATGAGGTTTGGGGCTTCATGTGTGGCCAGGTCAGGTTTAGTCTAAATGTCAGTGATGAAACTAAAATGTGTGTTGAAAGAATCCTTTTTCAGAGCACTTTTTAAATATGGGGGTCATGCAAGTTTGGGGTCATGCTGTGGCCGGCGGTATAGTCACTGTCAGTATCATCTAAAATGGTGCGTTGAAGACTCTTTTTTTCCGCCACTTTTTAAATGTGGGGGTCATGCGGTTTGGCGGCTATGCTGTGGCCAGGATCAGGATAGTCAATGTCAGGAAAAACTAATCTGGTGGTTAGAAGGATAATTTTCGGCACTTTTTATATGTGGGGGTCATGCAGGTTTGGGCTCATGCGTGGCCCAGGACAGGTATTAGTCCTGAAACAAAATGGTGGTTTAAAAAAGACCCCTTTTTCGGCACTTTTTAAAATATGGGGGGTCAGGGGGTTTGGGGCCATGCTGGGGCCCCAGGACAGGTTATCAATGTCCAGTGAAACAAAAATGGTGGTTGAAAAGCCCCCTTTTTCCCCGGTTTTTTAAAATGTGGGGGTCTGCGGGTTTTGGGGCTCTGTGGCCCGGACATTTATAGTCAATGTCCAATTCAACTAAAATGGTGGTTGAAAGACTCCTTTTTCCGGGCTTTTTTAAATGTGGGGGTCATGCAGGTTTGGGGTCATGCTGTGGCCCAGGACAGGTATAGTCAATGTCCAGTTCAACAAAAAAATGGTGGTTGAAGACTCCTTTTTCCGGCACTTTTAAATGTGGGGGTCATGCAGGTTTGGGTCTCATGCTGTGGCCAGGACAGGTATAGTAATGTCCAGTTCATCTTAAAATGGTGGTTGAAAAAACTCCTTTTTCCAGCACTTTTTAAATGTGGGGGTCATGCAGGTTTGGGCTCATGCTGCGTTCCCAGGACAGGGATTTCATGTCCAGTTCAAGTAACATGATGGTTCAAATCATACTGCCTTCTGGCACTTTTTAATTTGTGGGTGATGCGGGTTTAAGTGTCAGGCTGTGGTACAAGACAAGGATAGTAAAGGGTTTGTCTGTGACTTTTTTTCTGTGATTGTATAACCTAAGTGTGTTGCCTAAGATGTAGCACGTATCCATTTGACTGTTGTGGATTTTAAATTTCATCTTCTCCTGCCTTTTTTGGGTGTAATAATGAAGGTGTTGTTTCTCTCCCATAGACTTTAATGGTCATCGCGCATAATCGATGCTCACTATCGAAAAACCTTATCGATAGCGGCCGACTATCGACTATCGATCGATCTCGATAACCAACGCAATCGCTCAACACTAGTGTTGAGCTACTGAATACATGTAAAAAATGTGTATAGTGCTTCCTATTGTTTTTAAAGGGAATGTACACTATGGTTTACATTATGAACTGAAGTACATTTTTTTACTGACATATATTCCAAATCCACTGTGCATAAAAGAAAACAGGTCTCTCACTTCCACTGCATGTACTTAACACAAGAGACATCAAAGGCTGAGGTGTAGATTAGCCCCATTGAATGTCTTTATATGTGGCAAAATTCACATCTAAGAGAAAGCAGAAAAAACAGCAGTAGAAATCCAAGGGTCCCTTTGATTTCTGCTTTGTATTTCACAGCATATTTTTCCTCTAGAGACTCTTACAGCCCACCTACCACCAGCCTCACCAGCTCCACCACCCATGGCGAGTCTCCCTCCAGCTGACCCTCTGACCTCAGCAGGCCCTACCTTACATTTACCTCTATCGTCTCGTTATGAAGTCAGTGCTCCATTCATATGGAGATGATGGTGAATCAGTTCCTCTCTGAGTGAGTCAAGGTGGCGTTTATTATAAGTAGGGATGAGCGATTATAATCGACAAAGTTTAAATCGGCACGATTTTTAGGCTGATCGGAAATTTCCGATCACGCAATATTTTAGGTGACAATCTGCAGATAATCTATTACTATCGTGCCATTTTCACCGCTTCCTGTCATTTTGGCGGCCAGCAAATCAGCTTTGAGCATAGAGCAGGGTGAGCTGGGTGTGCGACGTCATGACTGTGATGTGTATGGTTGTCATTGGCTGGAAGAATCACATGACTTTGTTTTTTATAGAACAGCGTTTCCTGTTCATCATCAGTGTTTCAGTGTCTCTCACTAGAGCAGGACGTGTGCTAGGTCTCTCTCAGTACAGCTCAGCTCAGAGACACAGTTCTTCTCTGTATTCATACAGACAACTATACTTTTAGCTGTGAACATTATAATATAGGTAGATTAGAGAATTTCAGTTCTTAGTTAGTTAGACAGAGACTTTGGTGCAAAAACCACCTTTCGTTATCTGTTTACCTTTAAAATAGCTGTATTGCACGTGGTGCGGCCCAGTTTTTTTCAAAGAGCCACCTTGTACTTACATTAGGATACAGAAATTTTCGAGTAACTGCAGGTGTATTTCATTGGTGCAAAACCCACCTTTTCTTATCCGTATAACTTTTAAATAACTTTATGCACGTGGAGCGGCCCAGTTTTTTTCAAAGAGCCACCTTGTACTTAAATTTGAATACAGAAATTTTGTAGTAACTTTTGGGTGTAATTTCATTGTGCAAAAACCACCTTTTGTTATCCGTATAACTTTTAAATCGCTGTATTGCACGTGGTGCTGCCAGTTTTTTTTCAAAGAGCCACCTTGTACTTACAATAGGATACAGAAATTTTCTAGTAACTGTTCTCGTGTGTCATTGCTGCAAAAAACGCAATTTCTCATCCGTGAAACTTTTGAATTTTTTTTATTGCGCTCGTGAATATCAGTTTGGCGCAAAAGCGCACCTTGTATGATTTTTGGGTTGAAAACTATCAATTCCTAGCCACTGGGCAGTTGTAAATCCCTGGGACAAAAGGAAGAACACGTTGATTTTGTCTTATGGGTTCTTCCACCAGACCGCATTTCACAGGTATTCGCTACAAACAATTCTGTTGTTTCTGATTGTTTCTAACCTAGTTTGGCTGTAGGAAATTAGAGGGATTTAAGAAAGCTGTGATTTGCCGTCTTTTCAATAAGAGACTGTCAAAAACTCTTCCATACCTTCTTAAATTTTATCTTTCTGAACTTTGGAGCGAAATGCATTTTGGTAAGCGAGCAAAGAGGGGTGTGGGAAAATGGAGGTAGAGGTACGAGAGAAGGTGCTCCTTCCAGTGCTGGCGATAACACGCAAGCCAGCGGATTGTCGGTTGCAGAACCGTCAGGCCTGTCATCGTTGGGTCAGGGCCCTGTGAATCTCAGTAACAAACGGCATCGCCAATCTGTTCTTCCGGGGTTTAAATGCAACCTGCATCCACAGTCTTACCTCCCGTCCTCCCAGTCACGGCCACAAATGTCGTCATCATGATCGTCAGCATCCGTCCAACATGAAGCGAAAGCAGCCCCAATGTCAATTTGTGTACCCACCACTGTGGATAATCCACTTTCTGAAGACCTCTTTGATGACAAAATGCGGTTGGGGTCAGAAAGCATTTCAAGAGATCAAGAGGCCAAAGAGGATGATTTTTTTTCTGCTCTGACACCCAATCGCTGATGCCATCAGAGGAGGAGAAAGGAGACGATCAATCGGCAAAAATCCCGGGGGGGTCGGCAACGCCGAGAGCCTGTTCTTGTACCCGCAGCTCCGGGAGCAGAACAGGACAGGAAGTCAACCTATTAGATGATGATGATGACGAAAAATTGCATCCAACGTGTCTTTTCAGCAAAATTTTGTTTGCAGCGTTTCATCACGGACGGGGAAAGGAAGAAGAGGGGGAAAAGGTCATAGGGCTTCCCGCCTAAAAAGTCCGCGAAAATTATTCCGCCACCACATCACAAAACACCTCTCCTCGTTTATCCCCTCGAAAAGCCAGGACCTCTAAAGCCGGGGCCTTTTTCGAGCAAGCCCTGATTCCCCCAGCATGATAGCAGCCTTTGCCGTAAAAGCATCAGAGAGGGAAAAATCTTGGGTGTTTAAACCACCACCAACATGTCTAGTCAGAGAGGGTGAATTGATTCTAACAAAGTAATTCGTTTAGAATTTCGGGAAAACTTGGTTTCTAACGAAGTCGAAGTTTGGGGGGACTTGGGGTGAACAAGTGTGTTTTTTGATTAAAAAAAAAAGGGCTGAAACACAGGCTTTTACGGGGGGGCAAAGCACCTGGGAGGAAGAAGGGCATACCTCATGACATGTGCAAGATAAACCAATCAGGACCGGGGGGATTCTGTGACGCACCGCACTATATAAGTGGGGCGCGACACGGGGCTCACACCCCTCTCACTGTACGACGGGGAAGGTGCTGGGGGCGATTGTGATAGCTTTTACTGAAGAACTCACTTTTATACAGCGTTTTTTGGGGGGTTCCACTTGTCTCAAGACTGTCCCCTTTAATTTTCTATTTCTGATTTTTTGGGGAATGATCGAAGTCCAACGTGCGTCCACGCGCTTGCATATACATTTTTAATGCTTCTGCTCACAGCAAAATTTAATACCAAGGGGAACAAGCCCGTTCCTGTTGTATTTATTTAAAAAAACAGCGTTTTAAAAATACAAATAAAACTTATTTTTTTCTGCCAATTCTTTTGGGCAATTTACATCCAGGGTTAAATTAACGTTGTTTTTTTTTGCTGTGGGACTCCAAGAAACCGTTTTTCACCGAAAAAAACCATTTTCCTGTAGCTAATTCAACAAGCGAAGGTTAATTTTCAATTTTTCTCTTGTTGTGTACTTTGAAAACACGCAATTGTAACACCTACAAACTTTAGTTTGTGATTGCTCAATTTTGGCGCTTACATCCGGGGGTTTAATTAAGCGTTTTTTTTTCTGCGTGGTGACCCAAGAAACCTTTTTTCACCCCAAAAAAACAATTTTCCGTAGAAATTCACAAGCGAAGGTTAATTTCAATTTTTTTTCTTTTTTGGTAGCGTAGAAAACACCAATTTTAAACCCCACAAACATATTTTTGACGCTCAAATTATTTTGCGCAATTTCATCCAGAGGTTTAAATTAACTTTGTTTTTTCTGCTATGGTGACTCCCAAAAAACCGTCTTTTCACCCCAAAAATAAATTTTCCTGAGCTAATTCACAAGCGAAGGGTTAATTTAAATTTTTTTTCTTTTTGTGTAGGAAGAAAAAAAGCAATTTTAAAAACCTTCAAAGCAGTATTTGTGGCTGCTCATTCTTTTGCGCAATTTACTCCAGGGGAATTAAGCTTGTTTTTGTGCTGGGTGACAAAAAAAACCATCTTTTTCACCGCCAAAAAATAAAATTTTTCCTTAGCAAACACAAGCAAGGGAAAATTTCAAAAATTTTTTTTTCTGTTTGTGCGTAGAAAAACCAATTTAACACGCTACAAAGCAAAAGTTTGGGGGTCCAATTCTTTTGCCAAATTTTCATCCCGGGTTAATTTAAACATTGTTTTTTGCTTGGGGACCCCAAAAATTTTTAAAAAAAAAACCCTTTCCCTTTTTCACGCAATTTAAAAAAAATTTTTCCCCTTTTTTGGGGAATAATCCTTTTTTAACAAGCGGGGAAAAAAGGTTTTAAAAAAAAAAAAAATTTTTTCTTTTACAAAGGAAGGTTTAAAAAAGGTTTAGAAAAAACACCCAATTTTAACACGCTACAAAGCAGAAATTTGGGCTGCTCAATTTTCTTTTGCGCAATTTACATCCAGGGGTTAATTTAAAGCGTTGTTCTCGGGTTTACTCATAAAAGAAAACTTTTTTTTTTTAACCGCCACGAAAAAATTCTGTACATAATTCAATCCGAAGGTTATTAACCTGTTTGTCTTTTATATTCATAAAATAACAAAATTTTTTAAACGGCACAACAAGTCAATTTTTCCTGCCCATTTTGGAGCCAATTTATATCCAAGGGTTACCCAGCTGTAACGGGTTTATTTGGAGTCAAATACGGGGGTGTATTTACATATACAGATCTTCATCAAACATGTCGTACATTTAGAAAAACTATTCAGACAGAGAGGGGGCACCCTTCACCTGCGAGGCAGAGGCACAAACTTTCCGGCCCCAGGTCGCAGCCAGCAAGGGGCTCGCACAGGGGTCATCGGTGAGGCCAAAACGCCCTGCCCATCTAGGGCCCGTGTTGTTCAGCAACCCAAGGGTTCTTAAATTGGTTGACTATAAACCACTTCCCCCCCAATGACATCTGACAACCCCACCAAGATCATAAACGCAGACACAACCCTTAGTTGGCATGGCCGGGGAGCTTTGGCGGCCCCACCCGCCTCAACCCGCCTCTGCCCCCTGTTTTCCTTCACCAAATCACTATTTGGTCTCGCTCACGCCACTAATAGCGATGAAACAATTTGAGGGGGGCAGTGACAGCTACTTGGCACGAAGAAAAGGGCCAATATCCCGCTTCTTGAATATGCGGCAAAGATAATGTTGAAGGCAGGGGAGGCTTTTTGTGAGGGGTCAGCCCTTAAACCCAAGACCGGTGATGAAAAACCAGTGACGATAAACACAAATAGATGAGATGTACCCCGACCGCACTTGGGACCCGGGGTAGGCAAGGGTTCATCACCCGTAGGAGAGGGGCTCAGCTTGCCGCAGGCAGGGGCGCAGCCACAAGGGGGTTGTTTGGCCGGCGTCAGGGGAAAGCAGCGGGTTGAGGTCGGGAGCCAAGCGGCCCGGGTAAAAAACCCCCTCGAGGTCCAAGAAATAGCGGCACAGGGCTCAGCGAGGCAGCGGGCAGTAGTCACTCGGGGGGAGGCGGGCGGCAAAACCAAAACTTCGCGGTGTGGAGTTCTTTGAAAAGCACCGGAGGAGCCAATATGGGTATAGAAATCTGGGGCAGAAATTGAAGTGTGGCCGGGGATAATTTTGGCACCACGGCCCTGCGTCAACACATGCAGCGCCCCCATCCGTGGCCTGGAAAACAGGGCTCGAGTGTGGCCATCCTCCCCCGTAGCAACAGCAGACACCCCCATGGCACCATGCCATTGCACCCAGTCAAGGCTCCACCCCCTCTGCAAAGGGAGCTTTTTTCTCTTGACACACCCCGGGTCCAGATGCTCCTCTTTTTCTACTCATGGCCCACAGCATTCAGCGAGGCGATTGCAAAGAGAAAACATGTGCTTCAACCATCCTAAGGTGCAGCAGCTGACCGAGCTCCGCCCAAATTTGTTGGACTGCACCCCCTCCCTTTCCAAATGGTGGACTCTGCACCGTTCAGAGAACAAAGGCTTGTGCCGAGCCAAGGGAGATTCCAAGCCAATTTTCTTTTCCAAAAAGGCAGACCAGCCTTAAATAAATATGTAAACAAAGGGGGGCCATCCCTTGAGCTTATCATTTTGTTCCAAGGTGCACGGCGCACGGCAGTCTGAGCGTAACTACAGTCAGGGCCATACATGCCCTTTAAGGCCCACGGGGTAATGTCTTCCGCGAAGGCACACCAACAACTTGGAGGGGGAGGGCCTTTTTCTCCTCCCCTTTTCAAACTGCGGCCCTGCGGCAATGTCCGCCTCCTCCACCACCACCATCTCATCCCCACAAGAATGCCCATCATACCACATGGTGGGGCACAGCGGGTCACGCAGTTCTACACCGGGCTTCCTGGGCGAACGAAGTCACACAGGGGGGGGAATTGCTCTGCGTCATGCAGCAAAAAATCGAGTGGGTTTTCTCCGCGCCAACTGCAAATGGGAACCCCATGGTGAGGGACAAGGGAGTAACATGGTGTCTGCGCTGCACCGAGGAGGGAGGGTCCATGCGCCCTGCAGGCGCACTTTTCAATCGGTTGTAAAAAGGTTCCTGAAGTTTTTCAACCGATCTTCAAAAAGATTCGAAAGGCCGGGAAACGTCATGCCTTCTTTCCATTCCTAAAACCGGGAAACACCCCCTGGGTTTGCAGCGGCAAAGGGCCTCCCCCAACACACTCGATATGCATTTTTTCCACCCTTTGGGAATTCCAGCCTGACTTTTTGGACCGCTGTATGAACAAGAAAGGCCTTAACGATTTTTGATACCCGGGCGGATCCAGCCTTTTTTTGAGGCCATTTTGAGGAGGCCACGTTAATTTTTCAGTCGCCAGGACTACGGGATGAATAACGTCATTCCACGCTTCATGTCCTGGAAAGAGCTGAAAAAATCTTTTGGGCAGGAACTGGGGACGGGGGACTACACTCGCGCCACATGATTTTCCGTGGGGGCTGAAATGGAAAGGAGGAGGAGGACTTGGACGAACATTGTCGGGGGAAATGAGGGGTTTTTTTACCCAGGGACAAGAGGAGGAGCAACAGCTGGGGGAGGAGATGGAGTGAGGAAAACAGGCATATTAAAACCCCCAACACCGGGCACTATACAGGGGGAAGGAGGCAGGGACCCATGATCACTTGTGGGAGAAGGCCCCCAGCATGCTGATTTGCCTGGCTATTTACACCAAATATCACACCGGCAGAGGGATGACTTCTGGGCTCTCCACCCTATTTGGGCCCTCGCTACCGACCAAAAAAGGGAGCCTTTTCCCAAATATTTAAAAGGGACAAACTCAAAAACTATAGGGAAATCCCCCGTATCATTTTGGGCCCCTCCTATGGCGGCATTCCCCCCCCTTTTACAGGGCGATCAGGGGTTTCTTTAGCGCTCAAAGTACTCTGCCGCGGTTTCTGGGGAAATGGGGGGGTAGGGCAGTACCAGCTCCATCACAGCAACCTAAGCTGGGGGTCACTGAAAGTTTAAACCCCCTTCCTTCACCCGCCTAGTGAGGGGGGCACGCCCCACAGAGACCTGGGGCAGACCCCGAACCAAACAGGGGGTGGCCTACTTGGGCAGCCTCTGCCACCCCATTTAGAAATCCCCTGGACGACGGGGACCAAACGGATTTTTTTGGCCGCAACTTTTCCGAGTTTTAGTGGAGAACTGCCTCCCGCCCTTTTGTGGCATCAAACGGGTGTTTAGTGTGGGGGGGGCCATCGTTTTACCCCAAAGAACCCGCTTGTCCCCCGGAAAAGGGAACGACGCCCCTTTTTCAAGATGAATCAGGCGGGATCGGGGCCCAAATTTCACACCCAATCCTTAGGCTCAGACTACATCAGCCAGACCCCTCACCCCAAAATGTAAAATAGACTGGGTTTTAAACTACCTGCCTCAGCCACTATTCGATGCCGTACCCGCCTGATGCCCACTCTGCTGACAGTTTCTCCATTTGCCACCAAACCCTCTTTACCAGGGACTGGTATTGCCCCCCCACCCCACACTCTGCTAGTCCACTGTCGACCTCATGCGCGTTTTTCTGGGGCCATGACATCCACACTGTGTCATTGTGCCACTCTCTATCTCCTGCGTTGCCCTTCCGCCCCCCTCCACTCTCGCATTTTGCACTCTTGGCCTACTCCAGTTTTTGCCACCCCAAATGTCATTGTGCCATATCTACCTCATGCTGCCCGCCACCGTCACCTCCACTCTTTTTTCATTGTGCCATCTGGGCCCTCCTTTTTTGCCACCTCCAAAATGTGATTGTCCCCTGTCCCCACCTCATCTGCTGCTTGGATGCGCCGTACCTATACACGTGTCTTGGCCATTGCTACCTCATCTGCTGCGTGGCTGCTGCCGTGACCTACACACTGTTTTTCATTGTCCCAATCGTGCCTACCCGTTTTTGGCACCTCCAGAAGTCATTGGCCCTGTCCCGACCCCATGCGCTTGGCCGTGACCTACACACGTGTCATTGTGCCCCCCCCTGACCTCACCTGCACTGTGGGTGCTGCCGAAACCTCCCCCACTGTGTCATTGTCCCCCTCTGTGGGCCACTCCTGTTTTTTTTTTCCACCTCCAAATTCATTTGCCACGCGACCCTCTGCTCTGGGCGCTCGTGACCACAACTGTTCCTTGTGCCACGTCTGACCTCATGCTGCGCGTGGCTCTGCCGGGCCTACACACCCCTTTTTTGTGCCACGTCTGCCTCATGCTGCGCTGTGGCGCCTCCCCTGACCTACAATGTGTCATTTTGGCCACTCTGTGCCTACCCTGTTTTTGCCACCTCCAAATGTCATTGGCCACTTCTGACCTCTGCTGCGCTGCCGTGACCCACACACGTGTCATTGTGCCCCTGTCCCCGACCTCATCCTGCACTGTGGCTGCTGCCGTAACCTACACACGTGTCATTGTCCCACTCGGGGCCCACTCCTGTTTTTTTTTCCACCTCCAGAATGTCATTGCGCCACGTCCCGACCTCAGCGCTCTGTGGCTGCTGCCGTGACCTACACATGTGCATTGTGCCACTGTCTGACCTCAGCTGCTGCTTTTTTTTCCCGCCGTAGCTACACACTGTGTCATTGTGCCACTGCTGACCTCAGCTCTGCTGTGGCTGCTGCCGGCCTACACCTCTGTCATTGTCCACTGTCTGACCTCATTTCGCTCTGTGGTCTGCCTAACCTAAAACTTGTCTTTGTGCTACTCTGTGGCCACTTCTGTTTTTTTTTCCCCCTCCAGAATGTCATGTGCCACTGTCTGACCTCATGCTGCTGTGGGGTGCCACCCCCAATCCACCCCTCTGTCACTGATGTTGCCACCCACCCTCACTTTTTTTTTCCAGCTGTCGCGCCATGACTTATCGCACATTCCCCCCCTTTAGTTTTTGGTCTTTTTGCCCCCCTTTGTTCCCAGGGAATTTTATATGAAGAAATTCTAAGACGGCGGCGCACTGCGTTTCATACAAAACACAACATTGTATGAAGACCAAACCAAGCTCCCCCTGCATATTTAGCATGGCACAACATTCTACAGCACCCTGCAGGCTCTGTGCAGGCTGGAAATAGCTGTTTTTTAACATGATTCATCACGAAGTAATTCGGAACAAAGTTATTTTTTGTCGGGAAATTCGGCGTAGTGAACGAACCGAATTTCAGGAAATTCGCCCATCTCTAGTCTAGTCACATGCAGCGAATGCATGAGTTGAAATGGAGAGAACCCTTGGCCAAAAAAGGCCACACCAATACCGGGCTTTCAACCAATGTCACTACCTCTGTCTCCGCCTCCTCCTCCTCCGCTACCACCAAGCGTTCCTCAGCTGCCCATGTCTCTCAGAGTCATGATCCAGGATCAGCCTCCGCTTCAGCCTCCACCGTTGCCCGAGTACCACCAGCACCACCAGAGACCCATCCTACCCCTTCTCCTTCCGCCAGTTTGACCTGCACGCCGTACAGTGGCCAGTCTAGCAGCCAGCCTTCTGTCTACCAGGTTTGGGAGCAGAAGAAACACCTTAACCCAAACCATCCCAAAGCCAAAAGCTTGAATGTCGGCATTGCCAGGCTTTTGGCCTTGGAAATGTTGCCTTTCCATCTGGTGGACACAGATGTGTTCGGGCAAGTCATGGCCCTTGCCTGACTCCAATACCAGAGGACGAGCAGGCATTTCTTTTCCAGGAAAGCCGTCCCTGCCCTGCCCAGCCACGTGTCATCTAAAATTTCAAGCGCGTTGTCTGCATTTATGTGGTGGCGGAGGAGGAGGCGGACAAACCGTCAGCAGATTTGGCTTCCAGTACCCTCTCTACGCTGATGACACTCAACTATACACCTCTTCCCATAACATCACTCCCGCTCTGCTACAAAACACCAGTGACTGTCTGTCTGCTATCTCTGACATCATGTCCTCTCTCTATCTCAAACTAAACCTCAATAAAACTGAACTTCTAGTCATCCCACCTTCTACTAACCAACCCCCATCTCCTATTTCTGTTTCAGTGTGTGGCACCACCATAACTCCTAGGCAGCAGGTTTGCTGTATTGGGGTTATACTAGATTCCGATCTGTCCTTCACTCCCTACATCCAATCCCTTGCCCGCTCCTGTCACCTGCACCTCAAAAACATCTCCAGAATCCATCCTTTTCTCATTGTGGAAACCACACAGATTCTTACTGTTGCTCTTATTCTTTCTCGTCTTGACTACTGTAACTCCCTGCTTATTGGTCTCCCTCTCTGTAAACTCTTCCCTCTCCAATCTATCCTGAATGTAGCAGCCAGGCTCGTCTTCCTCTCCAGCCGCTATACTGATGCCTCTACCCTGTATCGGTCACTGCACTGGTTGCCTATTCAGTACAGGATACAACATAAACTCATCACTCTCACCCATAAAGCTCTCCATAGTGCTGCTCCTCCCTACATCTCCTCCCTCATCTCTGTCTACCACCCTACCCGCTCTCTGCGCTCTGCTGATGATCTGAAATTACACACCTCTCTCATCCGAACCTCCCATGCCCGTCTCCAAGATTTTGCACGTGCTGCTCCGGTTCTCTTGAACATGTTACCCCATGTAATCAGGCACACTCACAACCTTCATAGCTTCAATAGCGTTCTGAAAACTCATTTTCTTAGGCAGGCTTATCAAGATCCCTAATCATTAAACCCCTATTTTCTGTCATACTCATTCATCACTTCCTGGACTTGGGTATTCACAGGCACTTATTTGTATATAGTTGTGCGGTGGCAGGTTCATCCACTTTTTGTGTACACTACCCCATATTTATGTAACATGGCTGGATCATTGTAAACTGAGCACTTCTCACCCTTTTTCTCACTCACACACCCTAATAGATTGTAAGCTCTTGGGAGCAGGGCCCTCCTACCTCACGTCTGATCTGTAAGTAGCTTTTTACTGTGTAATGTTTGTTCTCCTTGTCTGTACTTATACCCTCAAAATTGTAGAGTGCTGCGGAATATGTTGGTGCTATATAAATAAAGATTATTATTGTTATTATTAGTATTATTATTATCGGTGTCCGGCAAAGTCCATCTGACCACCGATACATGGACTAGTAAGTACGGCCAAGGCCGCTATATCTCTGTGACAGCTCTCTGGGTGAGCTGGGTGGATGTCTCTGGTGGTAACGGTGGCTCTCAGGCTCGGCGCACGCTCGTCAAAACCGCAAGGATGGTGCAGGGATCTTTTCCCCAAGGTCCTCTGGTGGCATCACGTCCCCATAGAAACTAGGCCGTGTTGAAATTAATCTGTCTTGGAGACCATCAACACATGTCAGAAGCTCTGGACGGCGCTTCGCGATGAGACCGAGCGCTGGCTGGGGGACAAGAACCTTGTGCCAGGCAAGGTGGTGTGCGATAACGGTCGAAATCTCCTGGCCGCCCTTTAAAAACGGTGGGCTGGACACACCCCTTTGCCGGGCACATACAGAACCTCGTCTCCAAAAATTTCAAAAACTACCCGTGTCGGCTGCCTGCGGGAAAGGGCTCGAGCTGAGCCACCTTCCCGGGGGTTCGCACTCTGTTTTGTCCCGCCTGCTGCGTTGCCGCACTCGGCCTCCCCGTCAACCGTCTCATTTTTAAACGTGCAACACACTGGAATTCCACCCCCCACATGCTCCAGCAATTGTGGCACACGCAAGCCATTAGCAGGACGAAGTGAACAGGGCCTACAAGCATGTTGCGGACCTCGGGGTGTTGACCACCAAATGGGGGCGGGTAAAAGAGCTCGCCCATCCTTGCCATTTTAAAGGGACCCCAAAATTTGGTCAGTGTACAATGCCCTTTTCGGGCATTAGCTTGTGGTGATCTTATTCGGGAAAACGATCGTTGAACCGAAACATCGGGCCCCACCACGAGGAGGAGGAACGGGACACAGAGCGGACACGGAGCCTTCCCCATCGAATCCAAAAGGGCCCGACATTTTTCAAAAATTTTATTTGGTTCATTAACAGGGTTCAGGCCCAGGCATAAAGGCGGCCCTCAGCTCCAGGGTGCATCATCGAGGCAAGTCGGGGCTGCGTTGAAGCGGGGGCGGGGGAAGGGAGGAGGATAAGGTATTCCTAACACCGATGTTACCGATGCCGCCTTGGAAAGATTTTTGCAGAT
The DNA here is from genome assembly GCA_025379985.1 of Phyllomedusa bahiana. NCBI lineage: Eukaryota > Metazoa > Chordata > Amphibia > Anura > Hylidae > Phyllomedusa > Phyllomedusa bahiana. The sequence continues at coordinate 20,599 of JAODAL010052527.1, forward strand.
TTAGACAGGGGAGGAAATAGGAAGATCGTTTGCTATGCCCCTCACCCAGAGGTTTGGGGAAATCAAGGCTCCATCCTCACAGAGGCTTGGATTCCATTCCTCCAACATACCTCGCAAAAGGCCATCAAACTGAACAACATTTACGGGGAGGCCACCCCCCCGCCCCGGTACAAAGCGAAACTCAGCATTTTTCCCTTTCCCCCCCCAAATAGAAAGTAAAAGGAAAATTTGGAACCATGCGATTGATCAACTGGAACTCTGTTGCGTCTGCTTTCATTTCTTAAAATGTCAAAGGGGAAACAACTTGGGCAACATACACGTAGGTTTCCAATAGCGTGGCAGCACAGCAGGTTTTTGGGGCAGAAGCCAAATGGGGGACCTGGGGGAAAATTTTGATTTTACCACCTCCCCAAAAGCGTAATGCAGGCACACTACACACACAGAGATGGGTTTTAAATCAGGGGTGCACGACATCTGTGTCTCAACACCGTTTTTTGGATTTTCCGACCCAATCACTTCGGGGGTATCCAAAAAGGGATGAATGGCCCGAGCCGCTCGCCACGCCAAAGGGTGTTTGTCCTCCCAGCACCCAGCGCATACGAAGGACCTTCAGCACGCTGAGGACCCTTACAGCCCAAATGCATCCGGCTTTCCACAATAATTGATCGTTTTCACCCTAAAGATAAGGGGCATGGATCTTTGTGTTTGGGGCCCCCCCAATTCCGGGGTCACCGATTATTGCCGGTCTATTCACTTTCCCTTCAAACAAATGGTCCTTTAAAAAAAAATTTTTAAAATGCTAATTTTTTAAGGGAAATTTTTATTCTCATTCCCAAAAGTTCAGTTGTTTTTTTTTGCGGGAGAGACTGTAAAAACACCAATTTACAAGTTTTCAGAAAAAAACGTATTCCTTTTTATCACTTCATTTTAAATTTTTGCACTGTCAATGGTTTTGGGTCATGGCGGAGATACAGCTAAAAAATGATCCTTTTGGAACAGAAATGTGGCTTCAAAGTGGCTTTCTCCCTCGCAATTTTTAACAGGGGCTAAAAGTCATTTTTATAATTTTTTTGGGTCATGGCTGTGAAATGCAACTAAACTACGGGTTTTTTTTTTAAAAAAAATTGGTTTCAACAACTTTGTTCCTCAAAATTTGTAAAGAGGGGCCCAAAGGGGTCATTTTTAAATTTTTTTGGGGCATTTTGCTGTGAAAAAAGCTATACTACGGCCTATTCTAAAAAAGTGGTTTCTAACAACATTTGTTCTTCACAATTTGTCAAGAGGGGCCAAGGTGATTTTTTGAAATTATGGGTTTGTGCGTCAAAAACGGATTGGGTAACACGTTAATTGACCATATTGAAAATACTTGCTTTTTGCAAGATCTTTAACATAGCTGGGAACCCGTAGTGAACAACCCGTTTAATTTCAACTAAAAAGAGAAACAAAGAGGGGGTGGGTTTCCCTCCATTTTAAAAAAGTGTTTTCTAGAATTTAAAATACTAAAAAAAATTGCATGTACAAAATAGTGATACAAATATCCCCCTGAATTGTACAAGGGGGGGGACAGGAAACTTTAACGTTAGTTATTTAGAGTACAAGGTGTTGGGGACATTCGCCACCCAAGAACAGAACAATTTCCTCCAACACGTTGAGAAAAAAGAAAAAAGAAGCCAAAAAAAGGGGACCTGGTGAAACAGACTCAACCACCAGCAAAAGCCAAGTGAAGCTCAATTTGGGCCGTACTCATACGGAGGGGCAAGCACCCCTAAAGGGGAGAAATTTCCAACGCTACCCAGACTTGAAATTGTACTGAGGGAAGGATGAGGTCTTTGCTCACACTTTCCCCTTCCGCACTCTGCTTCACACGCTGTTTTCATTCGCTCATAAGAGCATTTTTTCCCGGATTAATGGATGGCGGGCGCCAAACCCGGTTCTCACCCAACCCCTGTAACTCGGGCACTGCTAGCTGAACCTGCGTGTTAAAGAGACGAACACCACCCGGCCTCACCGCACCCGCTGTAAATCAGGCCCGCAGTGAACCGCGTGTTAAAAGATCGGGCGCACCCTTGTTCTCACCACACCCCCTGCAATCCGGCCCCGCCCGCTGAACCTGCGTATCCCGTTAACAGCCTCACCCGCCTGATATAATTTTTTCCCCCAACCCCCTTTAAAACATAAATGCAGGATTTTCAGACAGCCTCGTTGACCCCACGGGAATCTGTTTCGTTTTCTTTAATTCTAAGTCCGGGGGAACAAAGCACCAGTAGAATGGCAAGTAGCTCAGCAGCAGCAGTAAGGAAAAAGATTTTTTTTAAAATAGTTTATTTTTATTGAGAAATTTTCTGCTAGCCATAAGGGGGAATGGCAGGGTTTTTTTGGGGCTGCGGCGGGCCGGGCGGTAGTCAATGTCCCTCAACTAAAAGGTGGTTTTAAAGACTCCTTTTTTTTTTTCCACTTTTTTTAAATTTTGGCAGACAGGTTTAAGGTCTACATGGTTCAGGAAGATATAGTCAAAGTCCCATTCAAAAAAAAATGGGGGTTGAAAGCTCCTTTTTCCGGGACTTTTTTAACTGGGGTCATGCAGGGTTTGGGCCAGCTGTGGCCCAGAACATGGTAATCAATGTCCTATAAGTAAAATTATGTTTAAAAAAACTGCCTTCTGGCACTTTTTAATTTTGGGGCATGCAGGGTTTAAATCATCTGTGGTAAGGGCAATTAAGTGAATGTCTGTACTTTTTTTTTTACCTTGTTGCCTAATTGCTTCCCAAGATGTACAGTATCCATTTTTCTGTTTTTGGAGTTAATTCCACTTTTCCCCCCTGTTGGTGTAAGAAGAAGGGGTTGTTCCCCCCCATGACTTTAATGGTCATCGCGATAAACTTTTTCACTATCGATACGTCATTATAATTGCGAATGACATCAAAACGATAACGATAGTTGACACAATGCTCATCACAATTATAACTACTGCGGCAAAACCTTGGCCGGGGCACACCCTTTTGGAGCGAGGGGGCCCCATGATCCAACCTTAAAAGGGGTTTTTCCCTTTAACTTTCTTTTAATGTGCCTGGATAAGCATTTTCTGCCATGGCTCTTCTGCTCCATCTATATCAGGGCAACTCCACGGTCAGGCAATAATACTTTGGGTGGTCACATTGTTTCTTCAAGATGTCACATTTAGTACCTTTGTCTGGTCTAACCTTAGATATCCAACTTCTTCCGGTTCATCCAGCAAATTTTTCGCTTGCATGCACTGCCTATACATATTGTTTTGGACTGAGAGATCTGATTTGTGTCAAAGTTCTGGCGTGCCCTTTGTTCCCGTCTCCAAGTTGGACTTTTACTCCACATACCACCCTCAAACTACCTACGCCATTTTGTCTTAGCTTGTCAAGATAACTGGGTCAATCTATTTCCTTGGGCCGAGTTCTAGTACAATCAATTTGATTCAGATTCTGCCGAAGCTTCACCATTTTTTATAGTTGTAGAAGACATCCTCATTCTCCTCTTTCTCTAGCTGGCTTGTCGAGTCCTAGGGTGCTAAATCCAAAATTCCACAATATGGCAAGAAACTCGACGTTCACTTCACACACCAAGGCACAGGAGGATAAAAAACGAAATCCCACTCTAATTTTCTTTTCAGGAGATAAAGTTTAGTTGTCAGCTATGTATGTCTGTCTGAAGATCTCTAGCTTTAAGCTTTGTCCAGGCTTTCTGTGGCCATTTGAAGCCATCCATTGCATCAACTCTGTGGCTTATAAGCTCCGCCTGCCTCCTACCATGTCTCACTTCTCAAACCTCTGATTCTCAACCGTTTCTCTGAAAAAACATTATCTCCTGAAGAGAACCGGGGGTTTCCCTTTTAAAGTTAAAGAAAATTTTTGGAAGTTTTTTCATAAAAGAATTTTTTAAAGCCAAGGACAACATATCTCCTAACGGGTACTGAATTCGACTTTCTTGGAAAAGGGGGAGGGGACTGCATTATGTATTTTGCAGCAAATCTTGACAGATCCCATATATTTCAAATGGATCCAAAATTTTTTTTTTTTTTCCTCCACATCAACCCCTTTCAAAATCCAGCCTGCCACGCCATTTTATGTGCCCCTTGAGGATAAGGTCTAGATGCAAAAGAGCAGACTCTCCATTTTCCCGCCAAAGATATCCGGCGCTTGGAAGAGGCACCACCTTTGAAATGGAGCTCCAGCCAACACCTTTACACCCTCTTTCAGCAATCAAAAGTTTTGGGGAACAACTCTAAAAAACCCCCCTTGGCAAATAACCACCCCCCAAATAAAAAAACCTATAAAAAAAGGGGTGGAAGAGGCTGGCCTTTATAGGACCTTCAAGGACCTCTTGGCCTTCAAGCGACCACGTGGTGCACCATGGCCATTTAAGGACAATTAAAATGCTGATGTGGCCCTTGGAGAACATGCGTTTGACACCCCTGCACTATGCTGTTCCACCCATCAGGACCAATGGAGTTCATGGAGGATGATCATGATGCTAGTGTAATCAGAGTTTCTGCCCCTTTTTCTTTTAAAATTTTTTACACACCTTTTAAAAACCTTTGTTTCTTCTTTCGTAGCCTTATCGAATATATTTAATATATAACATGTGTAATATGTCATGAATGCTTTATCAGAAGGAACCTTGCAATGTATGCCTTTTCTTTTTATATTGAAATACAAATTATTTTCGAGAGCGGGGTTTAAATGGGAGGAAAGTGACCGTGGTATATAGGGGTTATATAAATTTTAAGTACAAATTTTTGATAACTGCAAGAAAATCCCGACCACCCCCTAAAGAACAGTGGGTTCCTGTTTTTCCCACCTAAAACAGTGATGTAATCAGAAAAACATCTCATTTAGTGGGGGGGTAAGCAGTATTTTCATTTCATTTTTAAGATTTTTCTGCTTTTTTGCTTCAAATGTATAAATCATAAAAGTCCCGATATTATTTTTGACGATTGCGTTGGGTAAAACGAGATCGATCGATAGTCGATAGTCGGCCGCTATCGATAAGTTTTTCAAAAGTGAGCCTCGATTATGGCATTCCCCCTTTAAAACTAGGGGAGAGCAACAACCCCCTTCATTATTACACCCAAAAAGGCTGGAGAAGCTGAAATTAAAACCACAACAGTCAAAAAGGTACTGACATCTTAGGCAACACACTTAGGTTATAAAAGTACAGAAAAAAAGTCACAGACCATTCATACCCTGTCTTGTACCAAGCCTGCCCCCCTTTAAAACCCGCATCACCCACAAATTAAAAAGGCCCCGAAGGCATTGATTTAACCATCACTTACTTAAGGG
>JAODAL010052528.1:0-25908 GCA_025379985.1 Phyllomedusa bahiana
CTGTTTTTAAGTTTACAGGAGCAGACATTCAAAAGTTACATGAGATCTCATCTGTTGTTTCTCATAAGTTGACTATAAATGAGCAATTATTCACTATCTGTAATTTTATGGAGTAGTTTTACTGTTTGGCAGGTGGTTAGATTGAATACATTTCTATAGCACTGTACAGGGATTATCATCACTCACATTGGTCCCTTTCCCCATTGGTACAACCAGTCTAGATTCCAGATTCATTTATCAGTATGTTTTTAGAGTGTAGATGAAAACGGGGTATATCCGTCTTTTCTGTCCACCACATAAAGCGTATATCATTGTAACATAGACCAAACATATTAAAAAAAAATATCACAGCATGTAGGGCTATTTTTTCTCATTCACGTAAACTTTATTGGAATACAGAATTGTACATAACAGGCTACATGTAAGAGTAAAGTAACGAACTGGCTCCAAACGTAGTATAGAGCAAAGATAACATACGTGCGGATTTCCGCACTAACAGGATAGATACAACATGTATGAATATCCTAACCAAGTCACAGAGTTCAAACGAAAAATAAGGCTGAGTAATGGACCAAATAGTGTATGATACCATCTCACTATGGTCAAACAATCTGAGTAATGGTGCAACAGCACCCATTCTTACACATAAAGTACACAAAATGACCACAATCACACATACAAATCATACAATAACACAACACAACAACCACAGGAAGGAAGGAGGGGGGGGGGGGGCTATTTTTTCGATTAAAATGATGGATAGCCTTAGGCTATGTTCACACGGCTAATTGCAGGGCGTACAGCCCGCCTGCCCATAGACTGTCATTATTCGTGGCGCGTTTGCGCCGTGAATAAATGACATGTCAATTATCTCCCCGCGCCTACAATAGGATCGTATTGTACGAGCGGGGAGGGGAGGCGTAATCCATAGTTCTCTATGTGAACTGTGGATTACCGTAATTATGGGTTGCATTTCGATCGTATTAGAGTGCAATACGCTCTCAATACGTGGCGAAATGCGTCACAAAATAAGCCGTGTGAACATAGCCTTAGTGGTTTAGTGGGACGAGATAAGAAAAGATATAAAACATTCAGATGCACCAAGGAAACTTTTTGTTGTTTGTTTTCTTCTATTGCAACACAATTCTATTATCTTTATCCAACACTATTTATTGCAGCTTCAAGGCAGTCCCATAGGGGCATGTTTTTCCACTTCACTAGCTAACATTAATGTATCATGATAGGAAAAGAGCTACAGACACTCCAGATATTGCCATTTAAACTGTATTTTCTGGTATTGATGATCCCCTCATGGTGGTGTTCATACCAGAATTGACCGAGTACTTTGAGGATAATTCAATGTTACCATGTCATATTGCGAACAAAAAAAATCTGCACTTTTTTTTTTTTTTTTTAAATTTGCTGCTCACTGGGGACATAAGATTCCAGACGGACAAATGTAACTTTTATAGAAAACCAGTAACTGGCAACTTTTTTCTTTATCCTTTTGCATTATCACGCTTAACACGTCACTTGCAACTTACTGACAGGAGAGTTCATTAGGACTAAATGATCTAGTGACCTGAGGAATTCCAGGTGACGCATTTCTCGTAAGCTCTCTGCCAGAGGCTATGGCTCGGGTGCTTGGAGAGCACAGCAAATAGTGGACAAATGTACTAGACATCATTTGTTGTGTAGCAGTAAAGTATCCAAATCCCTGTCAACCAATACAGAGAAGAAATACGTGTTTTCTTTGTTACCCATTCTAATCAATAGTATAATAAGATAGTAGATAGTTTATAAATTCTTACCTGTTTGGTATATTGATGTGACTCTTCAATAGGGGTAATGTATCTCGTTGCGGAGAATGAGCAACATGTCGGTGTGTGAGGATTTAATTGCCTTTTTGCACATCACTGGGTATTTGCATATAACAAAGGCATATGGGAAAGAGCTGAACTCACCAGCGCCATCTATGGGATGTAGTAATCCTTATCAGTGCAGAGTAGAATTTATTGGCTGGATCTTTAGCAAATCCTGAAGATGGAATATGGATTCCTTGCTAAAAAATAAAAATCCACTAATATACATGTTACATGTACAAAGCATCCCACTCACTTTGGTACCCAAAAAGTGTACTACAACGAATTTTGAACTGCACATACCTTACTCTATGATCTTCAATGTGATTCCACAACATATGTGAGACTTGTTCGCTATTTGCATCCAGGTATGCTTAAATAGAATGAGACGCTTAGGGCAACATGCATGAAATTTGGCGTGTGAACGCCAAATTTCATGTGCATAAAAATGGCATAGAATGCGCCTGATTTATGAACCCGTTCTACAGCGGGTTATAAATCAGGATCATTCTAGCACTAGGGCGAGATTACTGGCTCAGGTAAACCACTTTGAAAGTGCTCTACCTGTTCCAGCTGTAAGGCGCCTAGAAATGCCGTAGCAAAGCTATAAATATGTAGCTTCGCTATGGTTCTAGTGCAACACGCATGAATGAACGGAGTTGCATCTGATATCGGGCTGAAAAGACACCAGATATCTGCCACAGCCCCGTTCATACATGTCGCCCTTAATGTTAAGTTTTTTGGCATAACCCAACTCATTTGCACGTCTCCTCAAGGACTTCTGGAGGGTTTCTGCTGACATTCCTGAATGTCCTCCGTCATGGACATCTGACAATGAGTAGTTTCCAATTTTTTGTCCAGCAAAGATTTCATGGTTTTGATGGTGGCTGTCGTCCTACAAACTTTTTTGAATTTTTTTGGACATGTCTTTATCGGCTCACTTTTTCAATATGTGCAAAGAACAAATACATGTTGCTATGCAATTTACCTAAAGCCGGGTTCACATGGTATATTCATTCCACTGTTAAAGTAATGGGCTTTCAAGCGGGTAATTTCAACTTCGCAAACACCATGCAATAACCTGGGGCACATATCTGTCTCCTATAAATTCTTACTTGACGCCGTGTTTACGCCTCAAAATAATTGTCAACTATTTTCAGACACGCTCCATTATGAACGTGAAATACAATGTGATTGACAGCGCGTATTTTATATTGTTTATTGCGTGCAAAAATACGTCCCAAAAGACACCACGTGAACACCCCTTAAAAATCTAATTACTGCAACAATTCTTACAATGCACTATATGGACAGAATGAGCAAAATGACGCCAGCCGTGCCCATTGATTCTTGGTCTATAGCCAAACAGATGCCACAGAGGTTTCCTTTTTTTCTGGCACCTACACTCCAACCAAGCACATCATTTTGATTGTCATGTTGCTTCCTAGGATGTGTTGCTGTTATAGCTGGTTTTGAGAAGATGGAATAAAGCACAGTTTTCAAGAAAAAATTTAAAAATTGTGTAGACGAGTGCTAGATATTCTTTATCTTGGTGGGAATCCTCAATATTGGCACTGTTTTCTCCTTGACCCGTTCTGAATTGAGAAATATCTGTGCATTGTGGTCAGTGGACACTTCTTTCTGTTTTATTATGCAGCAAACGTCACTATATATTTGGGATTCTTTGCACCAAAATACAACTACTGTCCCTTTGTAACATTTTGTTCTTGCTACAGTCTTAATAAATGGACCCCATTGATCGTGTGGCATCTCCTCTTAGTGTGGTCTGCTTATATTAGGTTCAGGGGCTATGCTTTAACATGTGAACAATTCCATCAACATAATCAGGACAACCATGTTAGACATTTTATTGCATATTAACAGAATAAAGCATAAACGTCAAATATCCATTAGATGCAGGTCCCACCTCTGGGAAATGCACCTACCTCCCAACACCCTTTCCTTCTTTGTAACAGCCAATGTGAATAAAGAGTTGGCTACATCAGTGGGGCTTTTTGCATTGACTTCTGTGGGATTTCTGAACACAGCTGAGCAAGTTGCAAACTGTAGTCAGAACTCCAATGGAATTGAAAGAAGAAAGCAGAACAAATGCGGACTTCTCCGTTTACCATGGCTTTTGGACTAAATCTCTAAGACCTTTCACAAATGTGGGCCGTTTCCATAACTTTAATCACACTATTCCTCAGTGTAATAAAGTTAACTTTTTCTTGTGTTTTTTTTTCTTATAATTACAGTGGCAGCATGGAACCAGCATTTCATCGTGGTGATTTGCTCTTCCTGACCAACCGTGTTGATGATCCTATCCGAGTCGGTGAAATTGTGGTCTTCAGAATAGAAGGAAGAGAGATACCTATTGTGCATCGTGTTTTGAAAATTCATGAAAAGTGAGTTGTAACGGTTACTCATGTATAATATTAAGGTCAAACATTTGAAGGGGTTTTTACCAGAAAACAACATTTATCTATTATCACCTGGAGTCGCCAAACATCTTCTCTAAAGCTGACATACAATTAGATCAACACGATCTATTCACACTGATTAAAAGGACTGAGCCACTAAAAGTTGCTCTTTACCTGGGTATATTTGTCGCCCAGGTTGAAAGTCCGTTTATATTAACCCCATAAATATGACATGGTGATCATGCAGGCAAAGAAGCTAAGCCCACACGATCGCTGCCAGAGACTAGCTGTATGTGGCAGTCAGGGACCTGCGTTAACAGACATGACTGCCGTTTACTCTGATTCGGGCCATTTAGCACCTTTGATGCCACAGTTAATAGCTACCAAGCATCTAAGGGGTTTGGCAGAGGGAGTAGGCTTTCTCTGTTCCCATTAGCACCCTGCTGTACAGTCGGGGCAGTTAGGGTTTAACATGCTGACTGACAGCATAATACATTGCAGTACAGTCATATACCACATTGTTTTATGACAGCGATCAAGTGATCGCTTTGTCTAGTGCCCTAGTGGGACAAGTATTAGCAAAAAACAGGCAGAACACTTTCCCCATTAAAAATGCTATTTCTCCCTCCCCAAAGAAAAAAAAAAATTCACATATTTGGTATTGCTGTGTCCAAAACAACCTGGGATATAAAACTCATATTATTTAGTGCTGAAAAAAAATAAAAAAAGAATGTCAGAATTGCAATTCTTGTTCATCCCGCTGAATAACTAATGATCAAAAAGTCAATGAAACACAAATGGTACCAATGAAAATGTAAATTCATCCCGAAAAAAATGGGCCCTTACACCACTACATCAACAGAAAAATAGTTATGGTTTTCTGAATATAACTATGCATAAACAATAAACATGAAAATATATATATAATACACACACACACTCTGAAGGAAATAATTATTTGATCCCTTGCTGATGTTGTAAGTTTGCCCACTGACAAAGACATGAACAGTCTATAATTTTAAAGGTAGGTTACTTTTAACATTGAGAGATATAATATCCAAAATAAAATCCGGCAAATCACATTGTATAGATTATATACATTATTTTTTGCATTTTTAGGTGAGAAATACATATTTGATCCCTCTGGCAAACAAGACTTAATACTTGGTGACAAAACCCGTGTTGGCAAGCACAGCAGTCAGACGTTTTTTGTAGTTGATGATGAAGTTTGCGCCAGTGTCGGGAGGAATTTTGGTCCACTCCTCTTTGCAGATCATCTCTAAATTATTAAGATTTTGAAGCTGTCCCTTGTCAACTCAGAGCTTCAACTCCCTCCATAAGTTTTCTATGGGATTAAGTTCTGGAGCTGTGCTTGCTGTTTGTGAATGTAAACCCTCAGAATCTTATCCTGCTGAGCTGCATACAATGGCATTCAATCCCCTGTGTGATAAATAAATCAACAGCACAAAACTCTCTTTGGGCTTAATGATGTGTTACTATGATTAAGCTTCATCTACATAAAACAAGAAAATCGCTCATGGAAAAAAACGCTCTTTGTTGAAAGGAGTTTATGCATAAAAACAGCTCATTTTAGATTGTAAATGTTTTATTGATGAATTTTTATCATTTTTCTTAAGGGAAAATGGAGACATCAAATTTTTAACCAAGGGAGACAACAATGCTGTAGATGACCGAGGACTTTACAAGCAGGGCCAGAACTGGCTGGAAAAAAAGGACGTTGTTGGAAGGGCAAGGGGGTAAGTGCTTATTTACAGTTTACAAACACTTGGCTAAATACAATCAGTGACTGAAACTCATTTATTATCATTTATTATCACTTATTATAGAGCTATAATGAGGTCATGTTTATAGCACTTAAAGGGAATCTTGAAGGTAAAATGCACAGAAAATCCTGATAGGACTCCTTAAGATACAGTGGAAATCTGCTTACCCCACCCATGTACAGTGACCGACAACTTTCTCTGCATCCATGTGTGTTTAGAGGAAACTGTAAATCCCTATATGTGGACAGGGAACTTTCAATTGCATATATATATATATATATATATATATATATTATTTAAACAAAAAGAAAACAATATGTATATTTGAACAAAAAAGAAATATATGCAGAATCTATGCAGGGGAAAAATTGCTAAAAAGAAAGTAAAAAAAAAATCTGTCATATAAACTACAACTTGGGTTCCAGTTAAATGTAATGAAATGATTTTTCATGTACAATTCCCGTGGATTTCAACGTGGATTTTGTGCAGGTTCTGCCATGGAATCCATGTGATTATTTTGCTTGGAGCTTGTGGATCTTCTGCGTGGTGTAAAGTTATATTTCATTGTTTTTTAAAGTAATTAATCCTAGAAGTACCTAACTTGCTGAAACCATTTGTTCTGGATTTGATCTGCTTGAAAGTGACATCGTAATAACTAGTTACACAGTGAATGGTAGAAGGTCTGCTCCCCAATTACGAAAACCTCATCTAACTTCAGACTAAACATAGACTGCAGTGTCCCTTAATGATATGTCTTCACCCTGTGGTTTCTCTGGACAAAATGGTCTCTATAGATGTGCTCTTAGCAAGACATTTCTATACTGCAGGTAACTTGCACACACACTCTCCATTGTGGGGTTGGCTTCAGCGGCAGCTCATGTGGCTAGCAGGCTACAGTTCCCATCAGGCATTACTGACAATTACTCCAGGCTGTCCTCCTCCTTGTATTCCCCCGGCTGCAGAAGAGTCTCCATCCTCTTGTGCATTTGATATTGTGCTTCCTCACTGCTGAGCCCTCACATTAGCTCCTAGTTACACCCTCTCCCATCCCATGCTGCTTCATAGATACATAGTTCACCTTCCTATTGCTGGAACTGAGCATGCCTGACCAGAAAGCTGAAACTGAATTACCGGTCGTATCCCGAGGCAACAAGCTAGAGTTGCGATTGCTTATGTGGGAAACTATTTAATTACTATATGTTTAAGATTTTTCTTTTATACTACCCACCTTCAGTAGGAGTTAGGTTTTATATCCTGGAATACCCCTTTTAAGTAATATCCATACATTGGGCCACAGCAGCCTCTTCATATTTTGTGCTATGCATAGTGAATGATGTGTTTTTTTTTGTTGTTTTTTTAAATCTACTGCAGTAAAAATTCTCTTGTCAGTTTAGTCAATGATGCAAACAAATATGAACATAGATGTGCTCATATTTGTGTTTTGAGCTGTTAGGCGAGAAGCAAGTGCTTTGTCAATTGTGTTGAATTGATACCTCTTTACCCCCTAATGTTAACGGAACAATCTTTTACGTCGAATTCCGTGCGTGTACGAGAGACGCATACTATAAATATATGAAGGAGAGGGAGATTTATTAGCACCTCTGCAATGATACATCCATAGGTCACTGTCACTGACTCCAATCATTAACACGCCATGAATAATTCTCACATAAACAGAACGGTTCCTCCTTGCATCATCTGCTGAGGAAACATTAGAATACAAAGCATTCACTGGTCCCCTGGGTCCTGCCGGCGACTCCGGATGGATTGGTAGATTTTATTATTCTGCGACGCTTCCTTGGCCTTACTAGATATTCTTCATTACTACCTTCTACTCCAGATGAATGTGCTATGACGTTTGCAGGGTCGGTTGACTTTAACCCTTACTAGTGCATCTCAAAAGAATTTGAATATCATTGAAAAATTAAATAATAGCTGTAAATCAACTCCAAACTGGAAACCTACATATTGGTTAAATCAATTGTATTGAATAATAGAAAGCAAACAAAATGCAAAGATTATATCGCGTTACATCCGTGTGGCAAAATAGTACAAATCAGAAGGTAGATACAACTGATCAAACCGAATGAGATATCAGAAAGTCCTCTAACCTATATCCTTTATTTGATGAATAATCCAACAGAGTACAAGTAACGTATAGAGGCAAGACGCGGGCAAAACAAAAGGAAAGGAGGGAGAAAGAAGAAGAAAATAGCCTTGAAAAAAATTCACTGGAGAGAAGAAAAATTATTCATATGTCTAAGGTCTTTTAGAAGAAACCCATTAATTGTTTAGGTCCATTATCTACTCCAAGCGTTTATTTCTTGTAATGTGAATGATTATAGCTTACAGCTAATGAAAACCTTAAATTTGGTATACTGGAAAATGATAATAGTATAGAAGACCAATGAAAATACAGAACAGTTGGCCTACTGAAAGGTGTGTACAGTATATGCATCAGTACCTTGTAGGCCTAGTTATGTATGAATTACTGCATCAATGTGACGTGGCAGGGAGGTGATCAGTCTATGGCACTGCTGAGGTGTTATGGAAGCTCAGGTTACCTTTAGTTCAGCTACATTGTTGGGTCTGGAGTCTCTCATCATAGATTCTCTGTGGGGTTTAGGTTAGGCGAGTTTGCTGGTCATAGTAATACTGCAGTTATTAAACCAGGTATTGGTAATTTTGGCAATGCGGGCAGATGCCAGGTCTGTCTGAAAACTTAAATCGGCATCTCCATAAAGGTTGTCAGCAGAGTGAAGCATGAAAAGCTCTACAATTTCCTAGTAGACGGCTGCGCTGAGCTTGGACTTGGTATATCACAGTGGACCAACACCAGCAGATACCATGACTCCCCAAATCGTCACTGACTGTGGAAGCTTCACCTTGGACCTCAAGCACCTTGGATTGTGTCGTCCTCCACTCTTCCTCCAGAATCGGGGACCGTGATTTCCTAATGAAATGCTACATTTTATTTCATCAGAAAATGGGACTTTGGACACTGAGCTCCAGTCCAGTTCTTGTTCTTCTTTGCTTTTTTCTTCATGCTCCTTGTGGTCTGCTTCAGGAGCTACCCTTGTTTTAGTGAAAGTGTTCCAAAATTACGGAAAGTTTGGCCTATTACAAAAATAGCATCACCGTTTTAAAGCGTTTATCCATCAACCATAATCCCCTTTCTAAATATAACCCCAATCTCCTTTCCCATGTATCCTACTAGTGCATATGGAAAAGAGATGTCCTGAGTTACATCTCTAACCCTGTCCTTTGTAGAACATATAGAATGCTTATAACAATATCTTTTAATGGCCATTGAACGTGCCACTCACCCTGTGCCCAGTGGTGTCATTGGTTTAGACAGGTAGCTTTAGTAACTTGTGCTATGATGAACAGATCTCAAGTGGTTCCTTTTTTGGAAGCTTTTTTTCCTTCCAGTTTTCTATAATAATGTTCTTTTTACGTTTCAGATTTGTACCTTATATTGGCATTGTCACAATCCTTATGAACGACTATCCTAAGTTTAAGGTAAGTTGTTTTGATTTCCTAATATGTCATTTTGCACAGTTGATGATAAAAATGTTCCCTCAGTTGTAAGTAGTAGCAGGGTTGCTTTTTGTTCTGGTGAAATATATTAAAGCAGATGTGTCAGCGAAAGTGGAGTATCTTTGACAGCCCTGACTTGGCTGTTTTACCAAACGGCAAAAGGAAATATTGTGCTTTCTATGTAATAAAGAGGAAAGAATACAGTGGACTCTTATGTGGGGAATTTGAAAACAAGTTCCTCCTATTTATTTACATGGCAACTACAACAAATATGAAGTGCATAATTGCACTACTTCCTAAGGCATAGTCTCTGCTCCATAATCCCTATTTTTCAACATAGTCACCTTTTGCTATGCATTTTTGTCAATGATTAACAAGAGCCACCCTTCTAATTTTCTGCACCCTTAAAGAGAACCTGTCACATAGATTATGCCCCCCCTTGCTGAGAACAGCACAAACTACTGTCAGACCTGCCGTTTCCAGCGCTGTGTCCCTTATTCTGTAAGGTGCTGTAGTTTTGGAGTGTTTAACCCCTTACCAATATATGACGTATGCGTACGTCATTGTGCCGGTAAGCGGCTTTGAAACAGGATCGCGGCGCGATCCCATTTGACAGCCGCCGGGTGTTAGCGGCTAATTGCAGCTACGATTAAGAAGCCTAGGCTTCGAAACGCGTCAGTTTTTCTTTAAACGCATACCCAACCTCTTGCTCCTCCATGCATGGGTGTTTTCCGTACTTTTTGTATGTTTTTTAATTTTTTTGCATTGAATAAAATTTAATGATATTTTAATATTATCGGGTGGTGGATATTGTAGCGGCACTTGGACTTTCCTTAAATCTATTTTGGACCACGAGGCGGTGGCGGTGCCTAGCTCTATCCCTACCAGGAGCATTATCGTGCAGGTGAGCAGACCCTTCACTTTGATTGTATACTAATTGCAGCTAACACACGACGGTTTCAGGGCAGGCGGGCAACGTGGCCCGCCTGCGCTGTTTAACCCATCAGACGCCACGGCAAAGAGGGCCGCGGCGTCTGAATGACTGAAAAGCGGTCCCGCGCACCGTATTTCAGCCCGATCGGGACAGCAGCGATAAGGCTCTGCTCGCTGCCATGTTCCTGTTTGCCCCACTTCCGTCCGCAGACAGGAACTGGGGAAACTGCCATCTGTGTACACCCTAATGCAGTGCCTATGCAATGCATTAGGCTATATTAACGATCATGCCCCCTAGTGGTTAAGCACCATAGAGGGAATAAATGTTAAAGTAAAAACAAATAGTTTTAAAGTACAAAAAAGAAAAGTATTAAAAGTTCAAATCTTCCCCATTTTACAAATAAAAACACTAAAATAATAAAAAAAAGTTACACGTATTTGGTATTGCCGCGTCCGAAAAAGTTTGATCTATAAAAATGTAATAAAATTTATCCCGTACGCTGAACACCGTAGGGAAAAAAAAATTCCAAACGCCATAATTGCGTTTTTTGGGTCATTTCACGTCACATAAAAATTGGAATAAAAGTGATCAAAAAAGTTGTATCCATTTCAAAGTGCTAGCATTAAAAAGCACACTTCTGCCCGCAAAAATTGCCGCCTGACTGACAGCCGTAGGTGTTGGTACAAAAAAAGTTATTGGTCGCGCAAAACAGCGCCGTGGCGCAAATTTCAAAAATAGAAAATGTTTGGAATTTTCTTACGTTACCAAAACAGAACGGAAACCCTACATGTTTGGTATTGGCGGATGCATATCAACACGTAGAATACAGATAACACATAATTTTTGCCAAAGAATAAAAACAAACATCCCACAAACATGGTGCAAGTACCTTTTTTTTACATTTTGCCTCACTTAGAATTTTTTTGCCGTTCCCTAGTATACTCTATAGTAATATGAATAACACCACTAGAAAGTACAACTTGTCCCGCAAAATAAAAGCCCTCATATGTCTATGTAGGTGGAAAAATAAAAAAAAATTATGGCTTTCAGAAGGCAAAGAGCAAAAAATTTAGAGCCATATTATTATGACCGTCCGTCAGGAAGGGGTTAATGCTCAAATCTGCAGTTTTCAGCAAAAAGTGGGTTTTTTTCATGCCCCGCCCATCTGAGGCTAGCCCTGCCCACATCACAACTGACTAACCTATTACTTTGAATAGGTAGAAACATGTGAATTACTGTCAAGTGGGCGGGGCTAACACTTACTCATGAATAAGATTTGAGCATTAAATACTCTAAAATTGCTGCATCTTACAGAATAAGGGGCACAGCACTGGAAACAGCAGGTCTGTCACTAGCTTGTTCTGTCCTCAGCAAGGGGGCATAATCTATGGGACAGGTTCCCTTTAAAGGTTACCCACTTTATAAACAACAGCTATGACAGTGTTGTTGCTAGGAAAATGATGCCCATGTAGTTCATCTTTTATTGTAACAGATGGAAGTCAGAAGGCACCAAATCCGTGAATGTCCGTGGGTGCAGTTTCTTCCACATGGAGAAATTTAGTTGCACACCTTGCTGTATACTCTCGTGTGGTTCAAACTTTGTCATGCCACTGAAATTCACTTTCGACATTGTGGGCCAACATAATAAAATAGGAGGCCTTCATTTCAGAGCGAGCCTCATATGAGCCTGGTGCTAATCCTTGACCACTCCTGTTGTGGCTGTCTGTTACACAGTATTTCTATGGGATTTTGCCATTTTTGGAAGATATAACTGCTTGGTATCCTGGACATAGCCTTAACTCTTTAAAAGAGGCAAGTTATAACCACGAATACAGACCAGGATCAACATGGGCAATAAAAGGTTTAATCAGTATTTGCACAGTAAATACTGGAACCTGTGTATACTGAGATTTGCAAGATGAAAAAGCAACACAGTCCGTTTTTAGGGAGATGGCATCGCTGGTTGCGCTTGAAAACACCATGAAAATGTAAAGGCTTAAAAAGAGTAGTTGAGTGCTGAGGCACCATGCCACCTTTGAGAAACAAAAAGCTAAACAATGAGCTGGGACAGCAGATAGTAAGAGAAGGGAGTGGGAAAGGGGGGAGAAAAGATCAGAAGAAATCGGAGAGGAGGGGAGATGATTAAGAAGAATAAATGATATGAAAATGTGGAGGGAACTGGAACACAGCGACTCTTGATAGGGTGAAAAGCTTAAAGGGAAGGTGTAATCAAAAATGACTTATTGTTTAACTCACATTTTTATGTTCAACAAATTTTTTAAGAATTTTTGGTTATATTTTTCCATATCACTTTCAATATTTTTTTTTAATAATTCTTAAGTCCTGCAGTTTTCACTTTGGCCACTTGGCCTCATAACAGTCTGACACTTCCTGTTCTGTACAGAAAGATCCTCAGTTGTCTGCTCATTATCAGCACAAAGAGGATAAAACTGAAAGGAGACACCAGTGTGAATAGATAACACAGGATCCACCAGTCACAAGAGGAGATAGTCACAGTTCACCCTTTCACCTCCCTGCACACTGACTTCTTCCCAGGTCACAGAGCATGACTAGAAAACTCTCCTATAGAAGTGAATGGGACTGAGTCAGTCTTAAGTCTCCTATGTGCATGAAGCTACTGCAAAGCATCTCTGACTGCTGTTAAAGCAGTGCAAACAAGGCCTAGTGGCCAAAGTGAAAACTGCAAGAATTAAGAATTATTAAAAAATATTGAAAGCGATATGAAAAATGTAAGAGAAAAACAACCAAAAATTCCTAAAAAAAAAAAAAAAAAAAATGTTTAACATAAAAATGGGACTTAAACAATGACTCATTTTTTGATGACAAATTCCCTTTTAGACAGAAAATGCAAAGGGGATGCATAAATTAAGTTAGTCAATTCCCCATAGAAAGTAATAGAGGAGATAACTAAAAGGTCAACTAATGGTGCCAGGTTTTCTGAAGACGAGATTTCTGTTGGGGAGTATGAGTAATGAGCTCCTTCATACGGTATAATGGGGTAATCTCTGCACACCATTCTTCAGTAGTGGTGGTTTAGGAGATCACCAATGTCTTGTGATAAATATTTAGCTGTCTGAAAGAGATAACGCCATAAGGGTATGTTCACACAGCTTATTTGCGGGGCGTAATTATGCCCTGCAAATAAGCTGTGTGGACGGGAGCGGGGGGTCGGCACCTCGCCGGCCCATAGACTATCATTACTAGCGGCGCGTATACGCTGCTAGTAATTCACATGTCACTTATCTCCCCCCGCGGCGGATTTGCGAGCGGGGAGAGGAGACGTAATCCACAGTTCTCATAGAGAACTATGGATTACTGTAATGACTGGACGTATTCCAGCCGTAATTCGCGCAGTCCGGACTGAATTATGGACTGAAATACGTCCCATTGTAAGCTGTGTGAACATGGCCTAAGGGTTTTCTATATGTTGTGGTAGACATGGGAAACATAAACACAAGTGCTGACCCGGGAGTGGCAGGAACAGATATACCGGATTACTCATTGGCAGCTGCCAAGACCACAGTCCTCTTTAGTGATGTACAATCCCACTAAATGTGTGTCATCTTCCTAACCACAGTACCACAACGCCAGCTGAATAGTTGGCACAAGGTACCAATGGGAAAGGATTTTATAATTCGTTTCCTGGGCCTTAGTGGTAATTATTAAGGAATGACCAACACCAATATATAAAGAACTACCAAAAATACATATATATAAAACTTTTTATTAATTTCCAAATGTATAGTAAAAATACAAAGACCAAATACATATAGCTAAAAATGGTGGTGCCACAAAGATACAACCCCACACTAGGTGGTATACATAAGGTGCATAATCATATCAAATAAATAACATAGTATATAACAAAATATACATATAAATATACAAAAAAATCAATGATATGTCACCATATAATCACCCATAGTAAGAGCGTATACCCACCCAGAGGAGGCACAGACAGACCCCAACGCGCGTTTCTCCACACCTGGCTTCGCACCTTATGTATACCACCAAGTGTGGGGTTGTATCTTTGTGGCACCACCATTTTTAGCTATATGTATTTGGTCTTTGTATTTTTGTGTTTTTACTATACATTTGGAAATTTATGAAAAGTTTTGTATATATGTATTTTTGGTAGTTTTTTATATATTAGTGTTGGTCAGAATTTTGGTTTACTACCTTGTTTTATTTAGATTTTTTGATATATTGGCGTTGTTAATTATTAAGGAATGTGTAAGTCTGAAGCATTTAGTCCATTTAACTGGGGGAAATTGCTTGTAGAGTTAACTTTCCAAGGTAGGAGATAGTGAGGCAACCCCTTTAATGTCTGTTTCACTAGGCCACAGCCAGAATCTGGCTCACCCTACCTGGTCAGGCTATGGGTAGTTCTGTAGCAGCGATGGGCACATCAGCTATGCTATTCCTAGCTGAGCCTGTTAGGCCTCGTTCACACGGCTGATTTGCCGACGGAGTGGCGCCGTAGTCTGCGCCGGATTTGCGCTTCAATACGGCGCCAATCCGTCGGAGTCATTACGGTAATCCACTGCTCTCATAGAGAACAGTGGATTCAGTCGCTCCTCCCCGCTCGGCAAATCCGCCGCGGGGGGAGAAAGTGACATGCACATTATTTACGGCGCGGACGCGCCGTAAACAATGCATTGTCTATGGGGCCGGGAGCGGCGCCCCCGCCGCGCTCCGGCCCCGCCCCGTATTCACAGCGGATTTGTGCGCTCAATACGGCGCACAAATCCGTCGGAAATAAGCCGTGTGAACACGGCCTTACAGTGACAGGAGTGCGGGAGGTTGCTAAGCAGTAGGGCACATGGCTACAGAGCTCTAAAGCTTGTCAGTAAGTGATGTTAACGATCTCCGTGTGTCAGATAAGAAACAGAGCAGGGAGTGATGTCAACATCGTGGCCACTGCTGCAGCTTGTTAGAGCAGAGAGAGGTAGCCCGTAACTAGGGAAGCTTGTGTACAAAAGCAGGAGATCAGGTCTGCTCCTAACTCTGAAGAGAAGCAAAATCAGATGGTCTACTTACCATTGCCTACATGTTTAAAGCTAATCGATGAAACAAAAATACCCCCTTTTAACACTTATAAAGAAGATAAATTGCATGTTGCAGGTAAAAGGGTAGAAAGCACATATGTTCAAACAGGTTGAGTAATCATTTCATACAGATTGTATTATTTTTTTAACTGGGATTGTTCTCTTCTCTTTCAGTATGCTGTCTTGTTCCTGCTGGGACTGTTTGTCCTTGTCCATCGAGAATAACGCAATTGACATTTGGGGGATGATCTACTGTTACAGATTCAGTGTGCTTAACTAGCTGTAACTTACCAGAGCAAGGATTCTAAAAGGACAGACCTCATCTAGCAGTGTAAAGTTTTACATATGAAACCAGTATTTCTTTTTCTACATTCGTCTATGTGCTCACTCATTGTTAATGCAGGGACGGAATGGAGTGTTTCAATATGGGCCCTATCTCTGCCACGGCGTCTCTACCTCCGTGACCTCTTGCGGGCCAATCATGATATTCTGCTGCACTGTTTTTACTTTTATAATATTTAAATTTCAAACCAAAGTCCTTTATTGTTTAAATTGTGAAGCCTCTCAACATTTTTATTCGGAAGTGCCTAAGAATTAGTGTATGAGCAGTAATCTGCCATTATCCCTGAATAGTCTGGAATCATGCAGTTATACAGCCAAATTCCATTTTACTGACTGTAAGAGTGCACTCTAGTTCTAGCTTATTGTCTTACTGTCAGGACAACATGACAAGTTATTTGCTAGCCTTTTTTTTTGCCTGCCTGAACAAAAAACTTTGCACAGTTGATAGTCTAGATTTAAGGGTTCGGTCTGTGAAATAATACAATTGGTGTAATTTGTCTTTTTTT
Source organism: Phyllomedusa bahiana (assembly GCA_025379985.1). NCBI lineage: Eukaryota > Metazoa > Chordata > Amphibia > Anura > Hylidae > Phyllomedusa > Phyllomedusa bahiana. The sequence goes on from JAODAL010052528.1 coordinate 16,458, forward strand.
TTCTCCTGCTACCAAGAGTTTTTTTATGGTAACACAAGAATAGTATAAGGTTGGTTCAAGCTCAGTGGGATGTGAAAATCCATCCTGTAGTTGTCACTGAGCTTCTACATAATGGTGAATTCAAACCTTGCAATTTGGCCATAGTAAATCTGCCGCAAGTTCTGCATGTTATACGCTGATTTTCATATATTCAGAAAGACTATCTAACGAGAAATGTAACCCATCTCGAGCTACACCTAGAAGCTAGGTACTCTACTTCGCACTGATGATGTGCAAACCCCCAAACTAGCTGTATGCAGAAGATTATCTGGTTCGCCTTAAAGGGGTTTTGCCACGAAGTGACTTCCTTACCTCTTAATCTGCTCAGAAGAGACTATAAACAAAGCGCGAAGCCTCGCAGGGGGAGAGAGAGGGGGGCTGAGAACACAGCCAGGAAGCAGGGAGCGTGTGCAATGTTCACTAAAATAATTACATTACAACCAGTGGATTCTATATACAAAAGACACAGGGCTGATTCACTGCTTTTTCTCCACCGTCCCTTGCCAGCTCCTTCATGTTCCATGTGATCAGATAAGAAGTGCAGACAAAGCAAGCGCAGCCAGATCAGCTGCTGGTCGTGTCTAATGTAAACTTTTAAGTAACTAAGGGTATGTAAGGAAGGCTGTAGCTCTCAGATGCTTAATTTTTTTTTTAATCACATATATTTAGAAAAGTGATTAAATACCCATTCTGGAGGATCCCACGTCAACATTACATCGTGGCAAAACCCCTTTAATCCCATTCACATGGCAAGGCTCAGTAAGTCGGATGTGACGAGGAACTTCTCCAGAAGGCGGCGCTGCAGAGTTCTAGCTTATTTCCCAAGAGTCTCTTGGAATCTATTTAAATTTCAGAGCAACTAATGGTGTATAAATCTACACATGTAGAAAAAAAGGGAGTGAAAACCCAGCTCAACATAAGCAAAGGCCCCAGGTGTATCAGTACACGGAGTCCATTCCAAGTGCATGAAGAAGACATATGTCATGGAAGTAGATAGTCCTGCACTTTGATCCCAGGAATCCAATCAAATCCATACTTTTAATGAAAAATGTCATAAAACCATCGCAGACGAAAAAATAGTGATTAGCAGTACTTTGTCCGCTTGCATGTCTCTGAGAAACAGCTCTTTTCACCACAAGGTATTGCCAGTCGCCTTTTTTGTCTATGATGGTTTTATTTTTTATTAAAAGTATGTATCTTATTGTATTCCTGGGATCATTGTGCTGGACTATCTACTTCCATAAATAAATCTATACACATTTACATAGTGCCTCTTTCTAATGAGCGTTACCCTTTTTGATGCAGATAAGCTGTTGATTACACCATTTTGCAAGATTAGCATTCCTGTGCAAGAGGTGGGCAAGTTAGGTCATTGATGGCATGCAATCTGAAAAATATCGTGCATATTTTGACAGATATAAATGATTTTTCTCTTTTACAGATAGATGTTTGGAGCCACACAAAAAAGCAACAAGACAGTTATTCACAGGCTAAGGTTGCTTTCACACAACGCAGTTTTAACTGCACTCCAACTGCCTTTATTACCAGCAAGCTTCTTTCAGTTGTCTAAATTGTTCAGAAAGGTGTTTCAAGTAATCAATTTCTGTGTTTGAAGTCTTGTGGATAATAAACACACTATTTGATTACTCACTTTCCAAACAGTTCAAATAAGTGAAAGAAGCTTGCTGGTAATAAAGGCAGATAATTGGAGCTCAGTTACAACTGCACCAAATCTGCAGTGTGTGAAAGAACCCTATGGGTGCTTTCACACAGTGCGTTTTTGATGTGTTTTTTTTGTGCAGGAAGGCACAGCAATTAATGCTATACATTGTTGCACAAAAAACGGATCAAAAACGCACTGTGTGAAAGCACCTTAAGGCTGTTGTGGCAGCCCAGCCAGGTGAATGCAATACCAGGCATATCACATAGACAAGTGGGGCAGACTTTTTTTTTTTTCCTTTTATGTCTAGGATCGCCCTTTGTATATATAGTATACAGTTTTCTAGACATAAGATAACCACCAATAAATATGTGCAGATTTGTCTATAGTATAAGCAGTTGCTATTCAGCAGCGCTTGAACCGTTTATACGCAGTACTTGTTGTGTTACAGAGAGGCTGACCACTCTGTTGTTCTGTAGCATTAATGGATAGGGAATATTGGCTCCAATTTATTTTCATTTCTGATTGCTGGTTTTCACGTATTTGTGAATGCTTTTGATATTATTTTTATATAAAATGTGTATTCTAGGTGTGTGCATTCTTTAAGGCTTCAGAAATCGCTACTTGCCATAAGCTACTTATGTTAAAGAGGAACTTTAGCCACCATTATGCTAATATATTAGTACAATATTGGAGTGTTCATCTTATTCAGCCATTTAAATATGCAAACCTCATCAGACACTGAAACCTGGAGAATAGCTGAAGTGCGGGATTAGGAATTGCATCTGTTCTGATGGTGTTTGCTTCCTGGACTTATTAAAAGCTTTGGCAACTCACGCTAGATAAGGTGTGAGAGTAAAGCTATGTATATATTGCCATGTTCATGTTAAATGGCAGAATAAAGCGTTTATACCACCATAATACCCTCTTATGGGATCTTTTTCCATTTTTGGGAGAGAAAAAAATTCAGATAAGACATTCTGAAAATATGGCAGTGTAAATATACTTTAAAGAGGATGCGTGACCACACCTAATATTTCTGCTTCAGTAAATACCTCTTTTTACCATCACAACAATTCTGGAGCTTCTTCTCTTATAACTCCATGTTCTGAATGTTTGAATTCAGGGGCATGTTTACTGGCTTCCACTAGGCTGCAGTAGAAGCCAGGTCTGTAGCTATAGCAACCAGTGCTGGCAGCCTATCAGGAGAGATCAAACAGGTCTGTAGCTATAGCGTCCTGAGGAGCTGATCCAGCCCATACAAGAAGGGATATCTAGGAATAGGTAGGATACTGTTAATGGACATACATTGCAAGGTGACTTGTTTTTGCAAGATCTTTAACATAAAAAGCAATCCTTGTAGTGAGACAACCCCTTTAATTACTAAATCAGTCAGCTGGGTGTTACCGTTCCAGTTTTCAGAGGGATGTGTCCTTGCACACCCAGGTGACAGGTTCAGTAATACATTTCTAGAAGAAATACAGAGGAGCAACACAACACAGGTATAAGAGAAGATGCTACATAATTGTTATTTCACAGAGAACACAAGAATTTTTTAAAACAGACTCTTCAGAAACAGTCACAGGTCCTCTTTAACTCACAAGTGAATATTACTAAATATTGCCCATGTTTCTTGGTAGCATAATGAGCATATTTAAATGTATGGTCGTTTCACATTTTTGTATTAAGTTATGTATATTTTTCATAAAAGATATGTATCCAAAGGGTCAGCATCTCATGAAGTGGAATTATGTGTGCAGTCAAATATTCACCTCTGTGGGATTGTCTGGGACAAGCCTTTAGAAATATCTTTGCTGCTTTCTATACCTGTTGGGTGCATTTGATTCCTTTTCTTTTTTGTTTACAGCTGTCAGTTCATTTGTTCTGTCTCAGTAGTAATAATTTAATTTTCCTTATTTTCGGTGACAACTTTCCACAATGCAGAGAAATGTAAATGTATGACTTTATTAAAGAGCATTCCTTTGTAAATGGACAATTGTGTTTTCTTACCAGCCAGTCCTTAATATTTCTCCAAGACCACCTATTTGAAGGTTGGCTTTTAATCTCGCATTGACACAAATACAGGGAAATATTCGTGTTAGAAGTAAAAGTCTAAATTGCACTGGGCATGTTAGATCATGACCACTTAAAGGAGTAAACTCCTGCCTGTTGCATTCCAGTTGAACAAGAACTTCCAGCATTCCCTGAGGGCTGAGCCATAGTTTGGAGACCAATGTCTTAGAGTATGGTGGGTCTTTACGATATAAAAGAAAATTAAGGCAGAGGGTGGAAAATAACTGATGTAACTTATAATGGACAAAAATGGGTACGAGCAGTAGAAAAAAAAGCACCTAAACAAAATAGTAAATCTTATCTTTGCTAGGTTTTCTGGTGTTGGATTAAAAGTTATAATTTTTTTTTTTTGTTCTTTACTTTTCAAAGTTCATCACTGCTCTTCAAAGCAGGAAAGAATATTTAAATGTAATAAATTATTCATGTTAATTATGCACAAAAATTATATCCAACCCCGTTAGGAAAAGTACATCTTAATGTCAGACACATCAGCAGCTTAATTCTTTTCACACATTCATATAAAAAGTTAGTTGTGCGTCTTCATGATTGCTAAATAGAAGATCACTTTTTTTCTGCATTTATTTTACATTTTGTCTCTGGTTTTCCTTCTTAATTTGCAATTCATAAAGACATCTGTTGTCAGGAAAAGCTGAAATAATCTGCTCACTAACAAATCTTTACTACTTCCATTCAGACGTCATACTCCGTATTACATAGAAATGTTCTCCATGTGACTTAATACACAGGTGTTACTACAGAACTTCCATTACATGTCTGTGTGACAGGGCTCTAGTGGCCACCGAGGCAAAGGCACGACTGCCACCGTTAGGTTATGTCTACACAGCATTGGACAAAAAACTTGTCGGAAACCAAATCCTAAAAACCTCTTGAGTATTTTGTCAGTTTTTTGTCCAAATCAGTTGGATATCCGACCAGTTTTTTGGGTGTTTTTTAGTTTTTGTTAAGCTTTTTGGTGTGGTTTTTTTGGGCAGTTTTTCGGAAAGTTTTCATTGGTTTTTAAAAAGGTTGGACCTATATGCCTTGTTTAAAAACTGGGCTTTTTTTCACAAACCTCTAAAAACTGTCCGGGTTACATGACTTCAATAGAAATTTTTTCTGCGGCATATTTTACATGTTCCCAAAACCATTGGCGTCCAGAAATGACCTGTGTAGACTACAGGTCGTTTTTTGTATTGAATCTAGGGAAAACTGTTTTCCCGTGGGTTTATCATTTCAGTTTTCAGAATTTTAAGTTTCTAAATACTCAAACTGCCATGCTTTGTAGACCTACCCTTAGGGTATGTTCACACGACTGATTTTAGACGTTGAATTTTCAGCGTCCAATTCGGCTTTAAAACGTCTGAAAAGCATCTCAATGCCGCACTTTTCAGACAAGGTTTGGATGAGGATTTGATCAGGTCTTCTCATGGGTTTGGGGGCTCTTTCAGACAAGGTTTTGATCAATTTTTCGACAAGGTTTTCCAGCACGGTTTTCTTTCTGAAACGCCCACACATATTAAAAGCCAGGGCAAAAACCACTTAAAAAAACACACTGTTTTGAAGCTCTCCATTGATTCTTATGGGGATTAAAACGTTTGTAAAAACCTTGTCATGCTAACACAGCAGGGTTTTTACATAGGAAAAATGAAAAATGCCCCTGGGAGTGTTTTGAGCCCTACCTGGTAGTAAACCTCAGAAAACACTAAAAAAATCGTCCATTAAAAACCCTTTTGGGGCTCTATCCACAAAGCATATATTACAATATATTTTGGACGGCATTTTAACATTGCGGGACCACGGCTTTGCGCTAAAAACTGCGGTCAGATTTGCTGCCAGCAGATCTGACCGCAGAAGATCTGATTTGTTTTAAAATCCGGCGTATTTCCAAACTGATCGGAAAAAATCTGCACAGCATGGATTTTTTTTATTGCTGCCTATATGGCACAGGTTTGATCGGAAAATCCAACCAAAAACCTGTGCAGTGTAGACATAGCCTAACAATTACTTTAACTATACCTCTGTCAAAAGGTATTTTAGCCTTTATAAATAAATAATGTTGACCCGTTTTATACAATTTTATAATGAAAAGGGGGACAGACCAAACAAACAGGAAATTTGGGGTAAGTATCATGTAGTAAAAAAAACTTAAAAGATGAATGAATGCTATGTTAATCATAGAAGAAGTAATTTTTGGTAAAAAGGAATTGGTAATTATTGTGTTTATTTATATGATGGCCATTTTTCTAGAGTTGTTACCCGATAGTCCTTTCTGGGGTTATACACAGTAGCCAATCTAAAGAGCCCATACACCTCCAATAGCTGAATGTTTGTCCAGCAATTATTGCTTCATATACTCCATACACTTTAATTCTAGGCTCAGCCGGTGTGTGTGTGTGTGTGTTTTTAATTGAAAAAGAAGAGAGAGCAGCTACCAGGCACTTGTGATGTTAGCTAATCTCAACAGAAAATTAAAAAACACTGTTAAAAAATTTAAAATCCCGATTACCGGGTAACATGGAGGGAAAAAAAAAGGCAAGTAAATTAATTTTCGTTCACCGGCAGGGACAAATACCGGGCGGTTTGCCGCCGTATTTTTTCCTTTTTTTGGGGGCCGTCCCCACGGCCGCAGGGGGGGGGGGGGCGGCTTTTTTTTGTGATGAGCCCTCCCCCCCCCCCCCCCCCCCCCCCTCCCATTAGGTGTTCATATTCCCCCGGAAACCGACGGGGAAAAATGAACATGCTCAAAGTTTTTGAACAGGAAAAAGCGGGGGGGAAAACCCTGCAGAAAATTCCCGGCGGGTTTTTTTCCCTAGAGGACAATTGACTAATTTTTTTGGCCGGTTTTTCAGGCGGTCTGAAAACCGCAAACCGGGTGAAAAACCGGCCGAAAACCCTTGCTGGGGACATGCCCTTATAATGCCAGGAAGCCCCCTTACATTTTAGACAATAGTTGGCTAAATCCGGGCCTTTTTCAGTAACCGGGGGTACGGGGGTTTACTACGTAAAGCTGCAGTGAGAAATACTGTAGAGTCTACCACACATTAGTATGTTCTCCATGCCAAACATATACATGTGTTTAGGGGGTACCCACACTGTCTGTTTTTATCGTCCTACACAAAATGTAGTGTATTTTATAAAACTTGTATGGGGCCCAACATGTTTTTTCTTCTGGGGATTTGACTACATAAACTTTTTTTTTCTTTCTCCATAAAGGTAACAGCATTGAAAAATGAAAGGGGGGGGCAGAACTAATTTTGAATACTGCATAAAAAAAAGTATTACACTGAGGTGTAAAAATTTAAAAACAATTAAAGCCAAAAGCAACCTACCGAAAATACATTAGAGAAAATAAATATTTGGAAAACACGACGATTTTTCAAGTTTTCCCCCCCCTTTTCAAAGCCCGGAGTTTTTCCCGTAAATTTTTATCGTTTGGTACCCTTTAAAAGTGAGAGACAAATCTAAAAAAAAAAAAAAAACAAATCCCCTTGTTAAAAAAATTTTTAAATAAATTTTTCATTTTTTTGGGGATTTAAATAAACAGAAAAAAAAAACTTTTAAAAAACGGGTTTTCAAAAACCCTTTTTTTTCAAACTGCAGAAGCCGACGTCTCCGTAGGCTTGAAACCCAAATTTTTCACACACTGCCCGAAAAGGGGGTTTAGGCCCTCCTTTCCATAAGTCTTATCCAAATCTTTTCCTCCCTCTGAAGAATTTCCACTGGGGTCCCGGGTGGAAGACTTGGGTAGGGCCCCCTCCCGGACCTTTAAATGCCTTTTTTATGGAGGGCCCCTTTCCCCAAATTTTCCCCCGGCAGTGTGCTTTGGGTCATTGCCCTGCGGGAAGGCCCAGCCACGACCCATCTTCAATCCTGAGGGAAGGAGGTTGTTGGCCAAAAGCTCGCGATACGTGGCCCCATCCATCCTCCTTTCAATACAGTGTAGTTGTCCTGGCCTCTTTGCAGAAAAGCCCCACACCCTATCCCAAGTATGATGTCTCCACCCCCATGCTTCACAGTTGGGACAGTGTTCTTGGGGTTGTACTCATCCTCCTTCCTTCAAACACAGTGATTGGAATTGATAACAAAAAGTTCTATTTTGGCCTCATTTGATCACATGACTTTCTCTCATGTCTCCTCTGGATAATCCAGATGATCATTGACGAACTTCAGACGTACTTGGACCTGTGCTCCAGTGAGCAGGGGGACCTTGGGTGTTCTGTAGGATTTTAATCCATGATGGCTTATTGTATTACTAATAGAAGTCTTTGCGACTGTGGTCCCAGCTCTGTTTAGGTCATTGACCAGATTCTCCCATGTAGTTCTGGGATGATTCCTGAACTCTATCAGAATCATCCTTGCCCCACAAGGTGACAACATGCATTGACCCCCCCCCCCCCCCGCAGAGAGAAGATTGACAGTCCTCTTGTGTTTCTTCCATTTTCTAATAATTGTGCCAACAGTTGTTGCCTTCTCACCAAACTGCTTTCCTCTTGTCCTGTAGCCCATCCCAGCCTTATGCAGGTCTACAATTTTGTCCCTGGTGTCCTTAGACAGCTCTTTGGTCTTAGCCATGGTGGAGAGGTTGAGTGTGATTCATTCGGTGTGGACAGGTGTCTCTTATACATGTAATAAGTTCAAATAGGTAAAATTAATACAGGTAATGTGTACAGAGTAGGAGGGCTTCTTAAAGAAAAGAAAACAGAAGTATGTGAGCCAGAATTCTTGCTAGTTAGTATCAAATACTTATTTCATATGATAAAATGCAAATTATTTAAAAATCATACAATGTGATTTTCTGGATTTTTTTTTTTTATTGTCTCTCACTGATGAAATGTATTTACGATACAAATTATAGACCTCTCCATTTCTTGTAGGTGGGAAAACTTGCAAAATTGCCAGAGTATCACATACGGTACTTATTTTCCCCATTCAATATAAACACACACATATACTTTATATATAGTAGGTGAAAGAACTATATTGTTGTAACCTAATGATAAAAACATTTCGAGTGGAGATTTCAGTTGATTTAAGATATGAATGCTGTTTTGAAGTGTCATAAAGTGGAAGATGTGAGGAGGAAGAACACCACCTTATCTCTATATCCAAAGGCAGAGTAAGGAGCAGCTGACATCTGAAGCATATCATTCTTTGTGCCACGCAACCTTCTATAAAGGTCCTGAGCTCTTTGCATTCCTTTAGGCAAAAGCAAGGAGTTCAAGATGAAAGCTATCAATACACGTCCACTCTTGGGAAATGTACTTTATTGGCAGTCTGTAACAAAAAAATTAAAGACTAATTATTTATGAGTCACAATTATTTGATCCTAAAAGACAATTCACAGTTTAATACATAGCAAAAGTTTTTTTTGTTTTTTTTTTATTATTATTCCCTTGTATTTTGCAGGACTAAAAAAAAAAAATCTTACAACTTTAGGATATTCATAACCATTCTTTAAATAGTTGGTTTTATTCATTCTTGCCAACCTTTTACAATTGCTGTGTAGAAGTTTTATCCCAGCCCCCAGAAATGCACTTTCTTGACAATACCCCATTGCAGAGAGGAGTTATATAATATCAGAAGAAATCAGCATGAGTATTATCCACATTGCTGACCAAGACTAAACAAATCCAATCTCTAAAATATAACTTTTAATAAATATCCAAAAAAAAATACAGT